>PVJH01005161.1:0-115774 GCA_004026705.1 Nesogale talazaci
AAATGTGTTGGATACAATTGATGTATGGATTGTTTTAAGAGCCGTAAGAGTCCCCAGTAAAATGATTAATAATAATCAAATGAATTTATACTCAATATCAGAATATTGAGTCCAGGTCTTAATTTCTTGAAGAAATGAAGGATTCCATGATATATTCAAATCTTTGAACAGTAGGGAAATTAATGTCACTTCTGAAATCAACTACTAGAGAATATCCATCCAAGGACCCTTGCTGTCATGAAGCATCTTGGACTTAGGTAAACAAGCTTTGCTTCCCTATATGTTGTTCTTACGTTAGTTGCCTTCTGGTCTGTTCCTACCCTACATAAATCAGAGGAAAGCACTCCTTGTCCTAGCTGCATCCCAGAATTGTTATGTTGGAGCTCATCATGCAGTCTTTGAGAATCTTCTTTTTCACATGTCCAAAGGACAAGAGAGGGGATCTCTCCATGCCCAAAGGAGCATTCTGGCTGTATTTCTTTCCAGACAGATTTTTTTTCTGCCAATCTATGATCCTATCAATATTAAAATGTAGGAATGTTTCTAAGGGCTTCTTTATTCTTTTTCAATATTTCACATGCATGTGACAATTTTTAATGATATTAATAATATTCAATAAATTCACTTACATCTTGTTTTTCAATGGGCCAGAGTATGGGTCTTCAGTGAATTACACAAATAGATATTCCAAATTTCATGTCATACACAAGTGAGTACTCCCAATGCTTCATCAGCTCTTGAAAACATTTCAGTAGGTGTTCCATCAATTCCTGTAGCCCGCTGCCCCTGTGCCCTTTTTTACCCCACTAATACTTTCAGTATAGCGTCGACTTCTTTGAGCTCAGTGATTTCTTTATCATTTTCTACTTCTTGTAATTGTTGAAGGTTGTTCAACTCTCATTGGTATAATGACTTGTATATACCACTTTTATCTTCTTTGGCTGTTTCCTGCAGAATTTGTTATTATTCCTGTAGAATAATCCAATATTGAAACGACTTTTTTTTTCTTTGTTTCAGCTTGAGTTATACTGAGTGCTTCTCTTCCCTTTTGATTTTCTAACTTCAGGTGAAAGCAAAGAATTTTTTAAAATTGTGGACCAATGCTTGGTATAACTGTATACAAATTTATTTTAAAATAAAAATACTGTATTTACATTTGTTGTTGAAATAAACAAAGTACAGTCCTGTTAGACATTTAACTGCCACAGTCAAGTTGAAAAATAGAGGGGTACTGAAAAATGATAGTTTGCCTCAAGCTGTATGTATCTGAATGTTCTTAAATCAGCTAACTACTACATGGAACATTTACTGTGATGGGAGCATGGCTACGCGAGAAGGGCTACAGTGAACACAATAGGGAATGGTCTTGAATCATGATTGAGCTACAGTTTACCTCCTTAAAGATACTTAAGGAGGGGCTAATTTACTTGGAAGTTGTTGAGCATATGATGGGAAAAAAAGACTTCATTTTAGTATATAGAAACAGCAAAGATAAATTTCATTCGCCAGCTTGAAGCTGTTATAGATCATATGGTGGACAGAATTCTAAGTTGTGCCTCAACCTACTCTTTTTCTTGGTCTACACAATACCCTGCCCTCAATTATCCAATCAAACATCTTAAATATTATCCCTTGAGTGAAAGATCTAATTACACCCCCACCTCCACCCCCCGCCCTAGACTTTGGAACTGATGAAGAGAGAACTAATCAATATGTGTTGTTTTTATATCACAAAGTCTGTAGTTACTCTTCATAAAGCAATAGAAATTTAAATAGAGCATCATTTAATATTGTATGAATGCAGTCTAGTATATAGCATTTTATTAAGGTGAGAAGATATTATGGGGTGGCGAGATAGTGATTGCATTGTTGCTCTGGAATGTAGATGAAGGGACTCTGCTGGAGAGCCGTTTCATTAGACAGTGAGACCATACTCTCAGTCATCTTTTCGTTCTGTCTGTATATTATGTAAGCTGGCACTGTCAAATTGAATCTGGGGTGCAGAGGTGATAGTTCTTCGAACTTACGTATTCTATGGTGTATCAGATCCTTTGAGGTGCCATCGCAGATATTATAATCTCTTGTACCTCTGGGCACATTTGTCTCTTGCCTTTTCTCAATTGACATTGATAAATCTGTGTGACTTCAGCCCAGATACACTACCATGGGTGCCCAGTCTGGTGTGGGTACAACCTGATAGTGTATTTATTGCTTTTGGCCTCTGACCTAGTCGTTGCTGTAGTAGGTCTTCATGGCACCAGAATAGATACAAACTACTAATAAAAAGGAATTAGCACACTTTAAGTTGCCTTTGAATTATGTATGATGGAAGTTAACAGAGAAAGTCTCTGTTCTTTCCATCAACCTGAATGTATAAAGTTGAGGTCTCTTGTGCAACTTCTCAGAAGATATTACCTCACAATCAAACAATCAGTGAAACAATGTCCACGATACCAACCAGTGACCAGTTTGATCATTCCCACTTGTATTTGTGTATGTATATAAATATATATTTATTGTCATTCACACTCCCCCTTTCTTGCATTCCTTCTATACCAGGGACTGTCCTTACATATATTCATTAGGGCCGGAGTTTTTACCTGAGGGTTTCTGCCTTTTGAGGAAACTATGGCTCTAGTCATCTGCTTCAACAATTGAAGTGAGAGTACTGGCTTTCCCCCAGGAATCTAGGGGATTTCCCACTTAAGTTTTGACAGAAAGCATCTAGCCACCTTATTTGTTCAAGTCATTTCAGCCTAGCCTTATATATTGGAATTTATAAGCAAGGAGTTGTGCCTTAATTGATTGTATCCTATGTTTATCATTTTAGCTTACGTTATCTTTCGGAATTGTCTGCCTTTTTGCCTTGCTTTAAGTCCTGGCTAGATATATTTTCCTTCTCTATCTTATCTTGGAATCACTGTAAAATGTGATGAGCAGCCTAGCCTTTCTTTTCCACAATGATTTTATCAGGACTATGTGAGAGAATGTGTATGAGAATAATTTTTAGAAGTGGTATATCTATAAAGCATCATTGTATGATGTGATTTGTTAATGCACTTGACTGCTAGTCAGGAAGTTGGCAATTCAAATCCCCCAGAGGTACTTTAGAAGAAAGAACCGTTGATCTGCTTTAAAAAAAATCAGTCATGGAAAGCTTATTGGGTACAGCCCTTCTGACACACAGGAGCTTGTCATGAGTTGGAGTGGACAAGCGCTTCCCAGTACTTTGTATTCAACATTCAATAGTTGAATTCATATAGTACCAACATAAAAATGGAAATGAACAAGGTGGTTGAATTGCTCTACAATAATCGGATGACTTGCTCACTCCAGGCTTGTCCTCAATGCTAGGAATAAGACTGGCACCGTCCTCGTTTCACTTAAATTGCAGTTAAGCAGATATATTAGAATCAATTTTTAACCAAAAAAGGGGAATTGCCTGCCTTTATGTATCTGGCCAGCCTAAAAAGTATTCATGCATTCCTTTAGTTGATCTTAGCATAGGTAGAGGTCACAATCATAAGTGATCCACAGAGAGCAAAGCCCTTGTATAATCCCCTAGTCTTTACTGAGGACAGAATCTGTGAGTGGGTTTTAATCAGGCTAAGATGTCAAAGAGGGTGAGCTGCCCCATATTTGACTGTGATGTCTTATTAATAAGATGATAGACTTCACACACCAATAAAAAATAGATGCATCACTTTTAATACTATTGTGCATCTTTCACCCCCCAAACATCCCTTTGTCATGATTTTCATGGCACCATTTTCTCTTTGCTGAATCCAGAACCGCCCCCCCCTCACTTTTGTTGTGAATTGGGTGAAGAGAGCAGATTGGTTTTCCATGCAGCAATTAATAGACACTTTTTGGTCTCATTGATTGCATTCCTCACAGTGAAATACTCCCTTCTCCCTGGTGTTTCCTATTGAAATTCCTCTTTGAAGAACTCTTCTAAACATTCTCCTTGGTTTATTGTTGCCCATTATCCTTGATTCAAGATGAACCCTGATGCTGTGGCAGGTAAGCATTGGGCTGCTTCCCTCTAGGTCAGTAGTTCTAAACCACTAGCTTCTGCACGGGGGAGTTTTCTACTCCCACAAAGGTTTGCAGCTTTGGAAACTCACAGGAACATTTCTACCCTGTCCTAGAGTATTTCTATGAGCCATCATCAACTCAATGTTGATGGATATGAGAGTGTGTCCTTTGTGGTTATTCTAAGGTGAGCGTGCCTAACGTATAGACATGTCTATTGTTGTCATGAACATGATCCAATGACTGTGGGTCCCCTTTCAGATTTGATAGGTGACTAATGGCCATCAGTGTCTACAGCCTGTTACACGTAGTCGAGTTTATGATTTTGAAATGTGCTCTAGTTTATTATTATCTCCTCTAGACTTGTAACCAGAATTAAGGCTCAGAAAGCTCCTAAAGCTGAGGCTGAAATGGTTACTTAGGAAGAAGTTTGCTGTACTCACAAAGTGCTCCTTGAGCTTTCGAATATGTATCAGCAGAAGCCTGGGGAATATTCCTGGGAATGGTTACTGAGGGTGTGCAATGCTGATGCAAGAAATGTAATATTGGACCAATCTGAGTTTCTAGATATGGGATGCCTAAACACAAATTTTTCTTTCAATATCTCAATGAGAGAGGCTAAGCGAGGATCCAACTCCTTATTTGGTTGGTTCACTGAAGCATGGGCTGTCAAATGACCTAGATTAGACCAAATTGAGGTGCCCGACCTACCTTGGTACATTGTAGAAGGAGGTATCCAAAAGGTTAGGGAAATTGGTATGTTGCAATGGATTTATCGGGATGCTCTCATAGACCCATAAGGGGTGTCCTGAGGACAAACTCTTCACCACCACCATAAGGAACAAGTTTGTGAAGTGGACCCCAAAATATCTGAAGGCTCCTGTAATTGCTATTTTATGTGCCCCAGGATTAACAGTAGGAAATTCCCTAAACGAACTCCGATATTTGCCCACAATAGGGCTCCTTCGTGATAGAGAGCAAGTGCCAGCTCTGAATCGACAGAGATAGGGTGGGCATGGTTATAACAGACAGCAAGATTTCCATAGTATTCAAAGCACCAGTTGGTGTGGACGTGTGGCGTTGCCTACTTAACCGTGGTGTCCCTAGGAATGAAATACATCAGAAACCCACTAAATATGTATGTGATCTATAGAGGAAGAAGCAAGCCAGATCAGGTGTACAGCAGTATAGAGAGTCATGATCATTCAATCAATTCCCAATCCTGAGCCAGTTTACAGATCCACAACCCCTGCATGAGGGTAAGGCTGGGTCCCTTTGAAGGAGGTTACTATTTCTTCTAACATTCCCCGAAGGGACCGACAGCCTTTCATAGGAGTCTCTTCAAAAAAATAGAGTAAGAGAAAAGAAACGTGTTCTACACATTTCTTTCGAATTGTCTGGGATATTCTGATGTAAAATCTTTCATAGCCATATCCAGACACCATTCAGCTCTTCTGGTCTCAGGGCCACTGAAAATAGATATGCAGGTGATTCCTTGGACTGCTTTCCACGCATATTCATTTTTTTTATCAATTTCTTTCCTCCAGACAATGAAAGACTAAACATGTACCTTATATGGTGACTCTTGAGCTGTTAAGTCCCTAGTAGCTATGCTCTGAAGTAAGGTATTGAACATGGCCTTTATGTTTTTTTTTTCAATTAACTGTAATGTTCCCTGAGAGTATGTTTCAGAACCCATAGGTCCAGGGATTTATGACTTCAAGGGGTTTTGTCATGACTATGAAAATAGTATAATTTGTATATTTGGATGCACAACCACATTCATGGATATATTTCAACCAATATAAGCAGCCATGTAAAATTATCCCCTGTATACTCCTACCTTTCCTCTACACTTGCCCAACCTTTGTGTCTATTTAGGCAGTTCCTCATCGATAACTCATTCACAGCGTCTGTATATAATAGGATTTATTCCTACTACCTTTAACTTTTGCAGTCTTCTCCGTTTCTTCCTCTGCCACTCTTCTTTTCAACCACTTTTCACTTCTCCTAAGTTCAGAAAAGTGTACATCAGTATTGTATCCTCTCACCATAATTATCCAGCCTGCATGTGGAGCAAATCACCAGAGAAGCTGGATTATCCAAAGAAGACTGTGACATAAGGATGGGAAGGAGGCTTCTTAACCACTTGTCATACACAAATGACACAGGCTTTCTTGTGGAAAGTAACATGGATTGGAAGCACTTGTGGATGAAGAACTAGGATTATAGCGTTCGTTTTGGATTACAACTCAATGTGAAGAAGACCAAAATTTTCACAACCAGGCAAGTAGGTAACATCATGATAGTTGGAGAAAATGGTTGAACTTTCAGCTTCATCATTCTGCTCCCTGTCCATGAGCTTATATGAACCAGGAAAAACCTGAAGAGACATGAACTAGGCTTAATATGCTTCAGCTGTGGAAGTCATTTCTTGATATAAATCTCTATATCCAGCATATAGAAGGATCACTGATTTTTCTCCTTTAGAGAATCCAGCCAAACACAGTATATAATCAGTCCTCTCCTTTGTGCCTTCTAACCTAGACTGCTGCTTGCTCTACAATATGTGTTTCTTTCTTCCTCAATACTGGAAGCCCAATATTTAACTTGTCACATGACTCCCCAAAATAAAGATTGCATTTATAGTCTCTTCACAGGGGAGCATGTTGCAACTTTCTAAATAGTGACCAGTGATATGTGTGCTACCCTAAAAGGATGTCTAAAAGGAAAAGACAAGACATCCCCAACCCCCTTTTTATCAATCTGCTGTTTAGAAGATAAATGCATGAAAAAATATCAGTGCTGACAAAATTTTAAAAAAAACACTGTTTAAACTTCAACATTGGTGGATGAGAAGACTAAGAGATATGTGGGTCTCATATAACTCTGAAATTTTTACACATTATATAGAATGAGAAGTGGTTATATGCACACACATATATATGATCATTATATATAATGAGATGTGGTGATTTCTCACGTTTATAAAGATATATATATATATATCTTTGGCACATAATTCACACAATATGTAACTCAGTCATAGTAAAAAGAGTTGTTCAATCATTACTGCATTGTATTATTTTGCTGTGATTAATAAAATATATTTAACAATATACAGATACTTTTTTACAAAGAAAAGAATATATGTGCACACACACGGCCCACCCTGAAGCCATAAGCTAATATCTTACTAATGCAAATATTTAAAAAAAATAATTGAGCTCTAATTAAGAAATCATACAATTAAATTGTTCACTCATTAATAATGAGTTGTGCAATCACCACCATAATCAATTTTAGAATATTTTCTTCTAAGGTTGTAGTTATTATTATGAGGTACATTCTTCCCTGCTGCTTAATACTCATCATCAGATCCCTAGTTAATGATTAATCTAGTTACTCACTCTATAGATTTGCCTATGCTGGATTTTACGTATGGTAAAAGGCACAAAACAAATTCTAGAACAAATACAAAATAAAGCAGTGTACCCTGAGCACCCTAATGCAAATAAGTGCTTCCCCCATGGGTTGCGGAAAGGGATGTCCTTAGCAGAGACAAGAAGAACAATCAAGTCCCCATAGGTACATAGCTCTCTCTCCTGGTTGGGGTGGCCTGGGGTCCTGGGCAAGACTGGCCACAAGGGTGTGCGCTGGTGGTGGTGGTGATGGTGCTTCAATAGATAAAACAGAAAATATTAAAAGTAAACCAATGTAAAATGGGTCAACAGTAAAAGTCAATGATGAACTGTTTCATTTTAACCTATCTGCTTCTCCATGAATGACTATACAATGCTCTCTGTCAGATGGGAAGATTGTTTCCATGCCTGCACTATGCCCAAAGGGGTTTTACTAGAGGCTGCACCCATGTGGGAATCCTGCACATGGGTTTTGGGCTTCCAATGTCATCCACAAGCTTCAGCAAACTGGATGACACCCTCTCGTGCTTAAGTCACAGATATGTGAAGGAATATATTTGAAGGAATATCTGTTTTCCATGTCTCACAACTTCTATTCATCTTCTTTCAAAAGCCAAGGGCTTAGGGGTTGTCATCATTTGAACATCCTATAGGTATCACACACTCAACTGAGTTTAACATCATTCTCGTTCTAAAATAATGAGAGAAATTCATTGCACCTCCAGAGTTCCGATGCTCCACAACAAGCCATGTCACATTCTTCCCAGGTATGTTATCAGGAAACCTAAAAATAATTCTTGACTCTCTGCTCACTCTTAATGCCACAGTTTGCTTAAATGTTGGATTACTCACATATGATGGCCCATGTGTATACACACATATGGTAAGATCGATTTGTGATATTTCTTGAATTTTTCTGTCTATGCCCTAATCATGTAAAAATATGTAATTGTTCACATGCCACCTACGTGTCTCCCACTATCAATTCTTATTCCTCACTAAATTGTTAGCCTCTGACTGGTCAGATCTTCTCACAGAGCAAATCGGATTATTGCACATAAATGACCCCAAAGCCTTCATGATCCCCCTTTATTTTCAACATGTCATTTGAAAATATATGGCATCCAAAATACTCCTGGATTATTACGATAGCAAAGTTATTGATTCATAGGCTGCCGGAATCAATTCCATCACTTATGACCACCCTTTTCCTTGAAGTGAAAAAGTTGAATAGAATTGAATGGAAGCAATTAGGGGTTATCTAAAATAGTAAGGCTGTTTCAGGAAGTGTTTGTTTCAGTTGCACATATGCAACCTCAGGCACAATGCAAAAGACATTTCTTGCTGTTGCTCTGTAATGTCTTTTTTATGCCATCTTTCCTCTTGTGCCATACATACTCTTCAGCCTCTTTCACTTGTTTCGCTCCCTCAGATGCATCTCTCAGGTTCTTTTGCTATTTGGTATCAGGTGTGTCTGAGTGCATGTGTGTACAAGCATGTGTACATATTACCACTGGCTATCTTTCAGGGGTGGAGTTACAGGTGATTCTGCCATACTTTGTTCTTTTTTGTATTTTTCAACTTATCTGGTAGCACTTTTACACTCAGAGTAGAGTACCAATGTATGTGCTTTAAGCATTAAAGCATATAATGTAGCTGAAGGGGACACATAAAGTAAATTCATTTACCAATGAAACACTGAGCGTGTCCTTGTGTAAGGCACACAAGATGCAAAACTCACAAAGTGGAGAACAGTGTACTGAAGCGATGACTAGGGAGCTGGATCAGAAAGGCCATGGAGAAAATTGTCCAACAGACAAAATGAGGGAGAACTCTCCAAGGAAAAAGAATAGAATACAAGGGTGCAGAAATACAGACTTTTGTCAAAGGAGTAGCTGTTAATTTGCTGTTGCTAAAGAGTATTCTGAGGAACATGAGTGGCGCAGCAGTTAAGTACTAAGCTGCTAACCCAAAGCTCAGCAGTTTGACCCCACCAGCATCTTCAAAGGAGAAAGATGTAGCAATCTGCTTCCATGGAGATTTGCAGTCTTGAAAACCCTAATGGGTGAGTTCTACTGTCCTACGAGTTGGAACCGGCCTGATGGCCAAGGGCTTAGTTTTATTGAGAAGCATATTCTATATGGCAGGTGAAGAGAATCATGGGTCTCATGGGGTCAGAATTCCCGACATTCTGCAAGCAATGATCTGTGAAGCAAGGTTCCACAGCAGAGATGCCAAGGGTTTGAAGATGGTGACACTGGCAGGAGCGTGGGGGACAGAACAGAGCTGAGAGAGGAGGGGTTGGCAGAACTGGCTGCGTGTTTCCTTGCCATCTGCTTCTGTCTTCATCTGTTGACAGCCCATATTGCTGTAGAGCTCAGGACCCCCCTGAGAGCTCCCTCCCTGGGAGCCCTGCCTGTGTTGAGAAACTGCAGGTGTGCTCTGTGCCTGGAGCCAGCCTCGGGTAGGTGGAGCTTCTGTCACTCACAGCTGAACATAATTGGCCCCTGTGGGACCTTGATGGCAGCCACTTGGGGGCAGACTTGGAGGGTGGGGAAGAGGGGTGAGCAAAAGACCCTGGGGATGCATGATTACTCTGTGCATATTTATTCTACCTGATCAAGGGAATGCAATGCCAAAAGCAGCCCAATAAGCCTATTTACTACACCCCTTTGCTTGTCCCAGGGAGACACCCTAGATCGTCTGTCAGGTTTCATAACTAGCCTTGATTTGGGTACCGAGTCAGAGTTTATCTAACCCTGACACCCTGCCAACGCCCGACTGCTGACAGCTCAGCAGCATAATGTGGACTCTTTTTCTCTGCTGCCTCAAGAGGAGGACCGGTGGCGTGGGATCACTGTAGCTGGAGTTAGAATTTGCATGGAAGCATGGGGAAATGTCAGTGGATCTACCTTAGAAAAATAATACCAACTTCTTTTGATGGAGGGGGACATTTCCCGAGTTAGCCTCACTGTCCCAGAGCTCAGTGAGGTGTGAGGAAGTGGTAGGGCGATGGATGCTAATTTAGATAGAAGAGGCGAGCGGCCCTGTCTGGAGCACTGAGTTTGAGTGGCTGTTTGTGGCGGTAGACGTGCTGCTGCCAATGAATGCTGGTGATGATTGCACACCATGACGGATATAATGGGTCTCACTGAATTTTACGAGTGAGAAATGTTCAAATGGTAGATGTTGTGTGATATATATTAAACCGTGTTGAAAATAGGCCCCAGAGTCTTAAAGGCTACAAAGACGAACATGAGTTGGTAACAAATTGGCATGCATTAGCCTAGCTGATTTTAATACATTAGCTCATTCAAGATTCACATTTCAAAGGCCAGCAAACACATGGGACGTGGTCAGTTTGCCTAAAGCAAGAGGCCTAGCAAGTTGGACAAGTGAGACTCAATGCTGCGTGTTGTGGCACCAGAGAGCAAGTGCCATCATTTTAACGACTCTCTGCTGTCGCTACAGTAGCCCATATATTTAATATGAATATGAATTTACTATGTGATTTTAACCCAGCAACTGCTCCTCAAGAGAAAGATGCACAGGAAACCTTGAGGGGCCTTTGAGCTGTGTGGCACAGGGTCATTGTTACTTAGAAAAAGAGTCCTTGGAGTGCTGTTGGGTTAGCAATCTTCTCCTAACCACATGGTCTGCACTCGAAACCCACCAGTCACTCTGGAGGAAAAAGAGGAAGTTATTTTCCCCCATAAAGACTCACAATCTAGAAAGACTGCATAGGATATGATGAGGCAGAATAGATTATATAGTTGTGGTGGGTTTTGCTTTGATTTTTCATTGCTATTTGGAATTGACTCAATGGTAATGGAATTGCTTTGGTTTTCTTGGGTATTTATTTAAAGATATCATACAATATAAAATATATTCACACAAATTTATATTTGGTATAATATATAAATATACCACAACACACATTAATTTCATGTTTTTCACATTGCGTCTATTTTAGCTCATAGCTAATCTTGGTGCTGGTTCTTAAAAGATAGAAATGATGCTTACAGTTTTTGCATCTATGATTAGTGCTTTTGCTAAGATTTCGCTTCCTTGGTTTATCTGTACAATCATGTATATCACTTTAAAAATGAATTTCTAAATTGCCTGCCAGTTTGACTATTTTGGAAAAAAGGATTATATTTTCGGTTAGTGACAGCAGTAAAAAGTTGCAGGATGTTTAATTTCATATTCCTTTCCAGCAGCAGTTACAGAAACCTCATCAGCCATGTTCATAACTAATACATTGCTGGAAAAGGGGAGAAGATCATGTCCCTTTTTTTCTTTTACTGGCTGGAAATGAGTAATTTGGATTTTGATGGCACAGGTATTATGCTATACAAAATAAGTGTTCTTCTAGCATTCTTTTTCTTTATTTCTTAGACTCACTTCCACTCAGTCGTTGCTATGACACTTGAAGCAAAGCTGTGTTCCAGCCGTCTCTGGCAGAGTCTTTAGCCAGCTAATGTCATTGCAATGTCACGTTCACTTGAAAACCTTTCCTTAAGAAGTCACTGTACACCTAGCACCATACTGAGGTTACCCCGACATGGTAGACACTAAACCAACTGGAAAGCTAGGCAGGCTGGATATCTGTCCATGGCAAAGGTCTGTGGGGAGGCCAGTTTTTAAGTTTGGAGTGAGTGAAGACACTGTGGCCGGCATCACTCCCTCAACCTCAAAGTGGTTTTCTAAATATGCCCCCCCCCCACACACACACACAAATTCCCTCTCAACAGAGAGACTGGGCATACAGTTGATTTCTTGCAAGTATCTACCTAGGCCAGTAGTTCTCAATCGTCCTAATGCCATGACTCTTTAATACAGTTCCTCATGTTGTGGTGACAACCCAACCATAAAATTATTTTTGTTGCTACTTCATCACTGTCATTTTGCAACTATAATGAATTGTGAAAGAGTTGTTCAATCCCCAAAGGGGTCGCAACTCACAGGTTGAGAACCGCTGGCCCTGACAACATTTATCACTGTAGCCACTTCCTTGCGTATATTGACTCAGACAAAATTTGTCAGGTTATCCCCTTTAAGTTCATTGGCTAATATTTTCTCTATTTCCCTAACAACAAAACTAAAGAGCAGAGATGGTAAATGGTTTGCTCAAGACCTGTCAGCTAATGAGTGGCAAATTGGGATTCTAAAATAGGACTCTTTAAAAAAAGCATTTTATTGGGGGCCCATACAACTCTTATCACCATCCATACATCTACCCATTGTATACCAAGTGCATTTGTACATTTGTTGCCCTCATCATTCTCAAAACATGTGCTTTCTACTTTTAAACCTCATTTCTCCTCCCTCCCTGCTTCCCCCTCCCTCACGAAGCTTTGATAATTTATATATTATTATTATTTTGTCATATTTTGCACTGTCAAATGTCTCCCTTTACCCACTTCCATGTTGTCCACTCCCCATATAGGGATTTATATGTAGATTCTTATAATCGGTTCCCCCTTTCTATCCCACCTTCCCTCCACACTCCCTGTCTCGCCGCTCTCACTACTGGTCCTGAAGAGATTATCTGTCCTGGATTCTTGATGTTTCTGGTTCCTATCTGTACTAATGTACATCTTCTGTTCTAGCCAGATTTGTATGGTAGAATTGAGATCTTGATAGTGGTGGGGGTGGGGGAAGGAAGCAGTGAAGAACTGGAGAAGGGTTGTTTGTTTCGTCATTGCTCTACTGCACTCTGACTGGCTCTTCTCTTCCCCATGAACCTTCTGTAAGGGGATGTCCAGTTACCTACACATGGTTTTTGTGTCCCCAATCTGTACACCTCCTCATTCACAATGGTATGATTTTTAGTTCTTTGATGCCTGATACTTGATTCCTTCAACACCTTATGGTCACTTTCCGATGGCATGCTTTGCTCAGTAGTTTCCCAGGCTATCACTCCCTTTGGAATTCGACTCCTCCTTGACTCACTTGTGCTTCTCAATGAGGACCTGCTGTTCTACCTTGCCTTCTTTTTACCCTGGAGTTTGTCTCCTTGAGAGTCAATGGTAGACATGACTCCTTTTCCAACAGTCTGCCCCCCACCACCATGTGCAATGTGAAGAAATTGCAAACATGCCCCAAAATGCTGACAAGGTAAACAGAGTGGGTTTGCTCATTTTCACAAGAAATACTTGGGAATGTCGTTCTCTATGCAATCATGTTTTTTTTCTTCTTTTAGCTTTCAAGTTTGTAAAATAAATTAATATTCTCAGCCCCGTCTCCAATGGATCACTCAGTTCTCCCTTTTCCTTTCAGCAAAGCTTTTATGTGTCAGCGCAGCCCATCAGGATGAAGGAAAACAAGTTCCATCAAAGGTGACAGTAAAGGATGATCAGGCATTAGATGGCTATTCTGAAACTGTTGCAGTTCAGAGAGCTCATTAATAACCCCCTGGAGATTTTGCATACCTTTTGTCCTTGTGCTGTCCTGCAGGTGGGGAGGGCGGTGTCATTTCCATTGGACAGATATAGAAATGGAGGCAAGAACAGGCTGAGTAACTGGGGTATGGTTACGTAGCTAGTACGCTTGCTAGGCTGGGACTCTTTTCTAGACACTGACTGCCTGGCCGTATTACCATTGGGAAGAACAGATCTAGCTGTCATTCAAGGCAAAGCATTGCAAGGAATTCTGATCACCTCTCTCTTTCCTAGATCTCCCACCTCAGCATTTTTTCAAGTTGATTCCTGTTTTTACACCTGCACCACCAGTCTGGTCAAAATAATCATTGGCTTATACGTCAGCCGCACACTTGTGGTTCTGTTGTTAATAGTCATTCTCACTAACTTACTGTGAAATCTCAAACCATCCTCTTTCGGCCATGTAGATCTTAAAGTGAATGCAATTCCTTAACTTGTTACCAAAGTTACATCAGTTTCTACCACTTTGCTCTCATGTTATATAGTTTAAATTGTTCTCATGTATCTGCAGCATTTAATTGATTATCTGGTTTTAGGGAAATACTTTTTTTATTCTCCCCCAATCTCTTTCCATATGATCCACATATATTCACTTTTAGAAATGCAAGCATACTCTGTTTTATTTCCCTTTATTGCACATCACAGATAGTGTATTATTGTTGTTGTTTTTTCCCTTACCAATTGAAGGTTTGGGATGACCATGCAAACTTGACCAACTCCATCACTGACTTATTTACAGCAGTAGGTCCTTATTTATTGTCTTGGTGTCACATTTTGATCATTCTCACAATATGTCTAAATTTTCTCCACCAAAACCCGCTGCTGACAAGTGAAGTCAGACTCTTAGGGACTCTGTAGTTTGTAAATCTCCACATGAGCAGACAACCTCATTTTCATCCTGATCAATGGCAGTTGGTGGCTTTGAACCTCAAACCATGAGATTAGTAGCTCAGCACCTAGTTCAACAGTATCCTGTGGGCTTGTTCGTAAACCTAACTTTGACATGTACTGGGCAACCATAAAGATGCCATTGAATTTATTGCAATGGTAACTTTATTATGGAGTTCTAGAATCAGTACTTGCAGTATTACTGAGGGATCCCTGTACTACTTTTTCCTAGAAGTCCCCTGTATGTTCCAAGTTCATCTTTGGGATTGCATTTCTATGGCGCAATTGCCCCTGCCCATTATCCTTGTCCTTTTATAGACAGCATTGCAATTATCCTATAGTACTTCCTACTGAACTGAAAATGTACTTAGATGATCAGGGCCAGGTAGTATGGTTCTTATGTAAGAGTTCTTTGGGGGGTGCGGCGGTTTGGAGTATGTGTGACTGACACACCACTATGAGTCTTAGTGAGAGGTGTCTAACATCTGAGATGGCTAATAAAACACAGTGCTATGGATCTCACCCCTCTTATAACCCAGATCATGCTTGACTTAATACCCTCGATATTTGTCAAGTTGATTCCTGAGTAGCAACCATGGAAAATTAGGTGGGTAACACTTTGGGGAGTAACCAACAGAGAAAACTAGGTGAATAACAACTCGAGGAAAAAATGGTTAAATTCTGTCTTTAAAGGTTTCAAGCTAGATGGAAAAAACCAAATAAGGGGGAAAGGACATTGATATTATTTAACCAAAGTGTCATCCTCTCTCTTAGTCATAATCTTTCTGAAACAGCATTGAAGTATAATAAAATTCTTACTTATTTAAATGATGGTTTCAGAATTGACAATTAATAATAGCATATGCAAGGGTTATTGGTAAACCAGTGACAGCAAACTCGACTTGTACTCAGGTGTCCTAGGTTGTGTTCTTGGCCAATATATCTGATACCTGTCATTGGAGGTTTTGATGTTCAGCTGGTTTCAGCAGAGCTTTCAGGCTAAGATGGATGAGGAAAAGAGGCCCGCTGATCTACTTCCAAAAAGTTAGCTATTTAGAACTACATCGATAAAAGCCATGCAATCCACAGGTGATCATAGGGATGACAAAAGTCTGGTACTGTGAAGCTAGGGAACTTACCAGATCATTTGAAGAGTGGGGGATGGTGGACATTTGTTTATTCATTGTGTAAATATTCCCTGAATAACTTATAAAAGCTAGAAACTAAGAACATACCAATCATTTTCAATGTTTTATTTTCTTGTGAACTGCAGATTTGAGTAGGAGAATTGACTCCTGCATATATAACTACCAAGAAATTTTGTGATCAGTACTTTTAAGGAAGATATACATGGCAATGTAACAGAATACAATGTAATCAGAGGGTATGTTCAATAGGATAGTCAGAGATTGAATCTTTGCGGAGTGATGTTCACAATGAGACGTGGGTGGAAAGAAACAACAAGAAGGTTCTTGATTAGGGAACTGCAAGTATAAAGATATGACAGCGAGAAGAGAGACTAGCATGTTCTAGGAATTGCCAAAGACCATCTGATTAAAAAAAGTGGTTACCAGTCACATAATATGATGCAAAAATTGCAGTTATGGGAAAGTCTGGTTTAATATTCTATCCACTTCACTTTGACACCTCACCAGATGTCAAACATACTGCTATGCATGGTGAGCTGTCCACTTTGGGTGATCCTGAGTAATGTTGACTCAAAAACGCACTGTGTTTTAATGGAAATTTATAATTAGAATGTCTTCTAGATATCATTATCACTTTCAAAGGGATTACCCTTTTTCACTGACACTAGCTGGTCCCTTTCCACTGTCTCTTTTACCTTACTGCCTTTTCCACAAAGATGGAAAGAGTTTTATTCTGGTGCTATAAATGACAGTCAAGCATTAATGTGATGAATAGCTTTAATTTCAATAAGTGTATTCAAACTTGAACAGGGCCAGGATTAGAACATTCCACTGATACATTCCAAAGCCAACGCTACTAATCAATCCATCCACAGAAAGCAAAAGTTGGAGTTCAGAACAAAATGAGTTTGTAAAAAGTTTTCTGTGGCTGTCTTTGCTTTGCCCTTGACAAAAAATTAGTTGACATCCCTCCACCTCATTACAAGGCTAACAAACATGCTATATTCCAACAGTATCTGCCAGTTTTCATAGCATTGAATGCGAATCAAATACCACCACCTCAAGAAGGTTTCTTCTTCTTTTTTATTGTTGGAAGAAAGTTTCTGACTACCCTATTGACCATACCTCCAGATAACATTGTATTTTGTTACATAACTTTGTGTTTCTCCCTTAAATGTACTAATCACAAACTTTTTTTGGTAGTTATACCTGATTAAAATTAAAATAGAAGTTACAAATATCGGCCAGACATGAATTATCACAATGGAGCCTATTTTCACTATATTCTCCCTGATGTAACAACATGTCTACTTGTAAAAAAGAATGCTTAAAATGACCCTTTATGGACATTAATGAGGATAGCACAATTTTTCACAGTACAGGTTCTAAAGCATAACTGTCTAGATTGGAATTCTTGTCCTACCACCGATTAGTTCTTTGACATTGTAGGAGCTCTTTAACTACTGTTCATTCTGTTTCTTCATATGAAAAACTAGTGGCATTTTGTTTTAATTTTGTTATGAGGATTGATTGATATAACAATGAATTCTTATTTGACATGATATTTGTTTGTTAACATAATCATTTTGTCGAGAAACCTAAGGCATCCTCTGGCATAATAGCCCTAACGCATCACTTATGCATCACCAGGCCTCCTGCAGGAGCACTCAAAATCACTGCCATGGAATCACTACTGAATGGTTGTTCATACTATTAGCAAAGTTACATTTCTTTGTGTGCATTGCAACCATATCTCACATGGATACTATGATGTCTCTTGGCAATGATGAATTTCTGAAGCTAGAATAATACATCCTGCTCAATCTATAGTACAGTCAAAGGTCTAAAAAGCATAGTTCTTTGTCTGACATTTGTCAAGCTGTAGTATGTGCCATTGGCATAGTGGCTTTTTGTGGCCACATACTGTTCAAGGGAGAGGAGTGAGCATGCATTTATGATGTGCTTTTCTAACTAGCCAACCTCAGTGCTCTTCAAGGCACTAGGAGAAGTGGTTCCTTTATTTTTTTTCTAAAAGAAGCTGTGATTCTGGGGGGCAGGAGGGCAAGGCACCTTATCATTTAGACATGCTATGCACCTGCATCATGTCTTCCAAAGGATCCATTTAAACAGTAAGAATGACATATCACCTGTCCTTTTCTTTGCAAGAAAATATAATTCACGCTTATAATCAATTGTAAGGGAAAGTGTTGGAGCATGACCCTCAACTTCAGTCTACTTTTCTTTCCTTCCTCTAAAAGAATGTTGACAGATAGTGAAGAAACTCATTTAACTGTTCTAATGATCTTGCTGGAGCCCTGGTGCTGCACTGACTACATGTTGGACAGTGATCAGTTTGCTATCACCAGTAGTTCAGGGGGATGAAAGGCTGAATTTTCCACTCTGATAGACAGCTACAATCTCTGAAAGTCATGGGAGAGAGGTCTCTATGAGTCAGCATAGTCTCAAGAACAATGGGCTTGGAGCTTTTTGCTATTGTTGCTAGAATGACATTCCACACTGTGATAGTTATATAATCATTTGTCAATTTGAGGATTGAGAAGGTAGGAGTTGAGTCTAACCTGTGAATCTGGAGATAGACAATGAGACTTTTGTGTGGACATGGCCTTCTCCTGAGAATTCTGAGAAATCTGGGAGTATTCCTCCTTGGAGGCTGGAGACACCGCACTCTGCTCACTTCCTGTGAGACCTCCCTGAAGAGAAGCCACATGGATGCAACCAGACCTCTGAATCCACAGAAGCCACAGAGAGACTCCTGCCAGTGCTGAGATGTTTACAGCTCCACAGGATCCAAACACTTTCGACTCATTGACTTGTGATCATGCTGCATTTGACTGCATTGCATATATTTCGTGAGTCAGAAGAGGACTTTATAGATTGTTATTGGACTTACCGGCTAATATCAGACTTGTAACCTTGGACTGGACTGGGTTGGGATGTTTCCTCAATATTTAACTGTGCTCCCATATAAGCCTCTTTCTTATTCACATATGCATGTTTATGAATTTATATCTCTACTCTACTTAGACTAACACATATACATTGTACTGAAATTTGCATGACTACTTAAGTCATATAGATTAGCCACTATAAAATGAATGAATTCCAATTTTAGAATGTATGAAAAGTATTTTAAAGTGTAAAGTGACTGAACTCACTTTATAAAAGCATTTAAATGCAAATCCTATAAAATAGAAATTTGTGACAATGTCTGCTTACAAAGCATGAACCTGTTCAGTGCTATTTGTAGCAGCTGACATAGTACATACAGTCAATTGCGATGGTCCCAAGTTGGACAATAATTCCAAACCCTCAAACAAACAAACAAACAAACCCTTGACTGCTGATTCAATTCTAACTCAGAGTGAGCCTGCACGACAGAATCAAACTATCCCTGTATGTTTCGAAGCATGTCATCTGTACAGAACAAGGTTGTCACATATTCTCTCAGAAAGTGCCTGGCAAGTGTAGCCAAATAATCTTTCTGTCTGCAACCAAGAACTTAACCTCTGCACTACCCAGAACAATTTGCTGTCCTTACATAAACCTTTTTGGAGTATCAAAAAAATGTTGGCACCTGCTAAAAGAAAGACCAAATATCTATCTATTCTATTTATCTAAAGGGCATCAGAAAATCATCCTCAAATGAAGTAATGAAAATGTTTATGAACAAAAATATAGAGGTAGGTCAGGAATGGATTGAGTTTTAAAATACCATATATCTAGTTTGGGTGATATTTGTGTTATTCATCAAATTTGTAAGTGCTGTAATTTTGTGTTGGTTTTCCTTTTTCTAAATTAAAATTCACGTCACCCTTATTTTTTTTAATTTTTTCATGTAAAGTTGTAAAAGCTTCAGGATTCACACCATTGGGTCAACCCCTCATCTTAATACATTTTGCCATATTTTCTTTCAAATTGTATTGTGGGTGAGGTATACATTCTGCAAATATTGTTAAATATTTAGGGTATTAATGATGTAAAGCATGCACTTAACTTTTATCATATGATTAAACACCATCTGCTTTCCTATTTTCCTCAAAATTTACATGACAATTATGACGCATAACCTTGCCAAAATATTGTATGCAGCTGTTTATATAATTTTACCTTAATAATTTGTTTTGAGAAATGCAATTGCTGAACCATGCTTTTGGGTCTCTCAACTCCTTCCTTCTCCCCCAACTTTCCTTTCTAGTTATCCTTTTCTTTCTCTCTTTCCTAATTCTGTACTCCCTTTATTACCATTTTACTCCTTTTACCCTCCAATATTTTTTGTTGTTGTTCTCAAGTGCCAGTGAGTGAGCGCTGGGCCACTGTGACCCTAAAAATGGGCTTAACAATATACAATACCATACTTCTTCATGAGTTTTATTGTATGTTAATGAGGATATAATTCTTATAAATTGAATACAACATTTGCTTATTTGATCAGCTGTCTATAACATATGAAAATATATAAATTTTTGTGCTTACTCAAAAATGATTCGTTGTAGGCCCATGACTGAAAATTAACTGTGAATGTCACTTTGGATGGTCTCAGTGCTTTCCATAGAGAGTTGTAGAAATAATTCATCTGAGCATCTCTCTAACAGCTCAAAGCAGTCACAATGTGATTTGTGCAGAGTGATTCATTAATTAGGCAACAAGTTGGATATTCAGTATGACCTAAGAAAGATAGCTGCATTTAAATAATTGTGTTGATAATGAACATTGAAAGTATCAAGGACCATCAGAAGAACTAATAGATCTGTTGAGACACTCAGAGACCATGGAGACCCACACCAGCATTGAGAAGCTTTCACTGCCACCAGATCCACAAGACCTTACATTATACCCAGTGGCCCGTGATTTTCATGAATTCAGCATCATTGAATGTGCTGCAATCAGGACTGAAATCCTCAACTTGGGTAGCAAGAAGTTTCGTATCCTATACTCCTCACTTATTGTCTTTCCTAAAAGAGGTACGATTCTGTTTGACCAGGAACTGGGAGTTAATAACACGAGGTAAAATGTTGAAATTGGCATAAGAGAAGAACAAAAAATGTACATTTTTGGTATATCATGGAGCCACTGGATAATCTTGGAGCCATCTACTTTCAAAATCATTTTTGAATAAGCAATAATTATGCTTATAAAATTTTTAAAAAGTAAATGTACAGCAGAATGTTCTTTAGAACAGGTGATGACAAGTCATTGTCTCATATATTTGGGACATTTTATCAGGAGACTGACCAGTCTCTGGAAAATGGAAATTTTGCTTGATAAAGTGGAGGGACAGCTAAAAATAGGAAGATCCTTGGCAAGATAAATTGGCACAGTGACTGAACAATGGGCTAAAGCATTAAGAACAAGTGTGAGGATGGCACAGGACTAGGCTCTGTTTCATTTTGTTGAACACAGGGTCAATGAAAGTGAGAATAAGACTGATGATACATAGAAGGCACATATATATTTCCTTTGCAGCAGTGCCAATTTGGATTCTTTTTTCTTGTATCCATGAAACTCACAAGGGATAAAATGATGATGATATATTAGAATAAAATGAGTTTACCAGGCAGTAGGCATGCTGCTGTTAGATGCTGTCAAGGGGGTAGACCTGGTAAAAAGAGCTTGAACAAAAGTTTGAAATAATAACCTAATCCCTGCAAGAAAGGTAAGTGGTTTTGCTTACTGATGTTCAAGTTATATGACCATACACTTTGGCCCGTGAAAATGTCTTTATTAAAAAGTTTTTACAGAGGGCTGAGCCCTGCTGGCATAAGTGGTTGAGTGCGGGATTGCGGCCCTTGGCAGTTCAAATCCAGCGGCGGCTCTCTGGAGCAGCGCTAGGTAGCTCCCATAACCACCAGAGGGCAGTGATGCCCCCAAAAAACAGTTCTTACAGAAACATAACTCTTTTTTTTTGGGGGGGGGGACATCACTGCTCTCTGGTGGTGGGAGTAAGAGGCCCAGCCCCACTGCTGGAATTGAACCTCTGTCCCAGTGGGCCGCAGTCCCGCGCACAACCACTATGCCACTGGGGATCAGCCCCAGAAACATAACTATTATTGAATCACAGAACCATGAGCTTCAAATGGATTTCTACTTCTTCACTTCATGAACAGTCATGAATGTTAGAAATCTGTCTTCATCCAGTAGAATAATATAGCACTCAATATTTACTAATTTTTTGCTGTACTTGTCCCCATAACCTTTATCTATTGTGCACCTTTTAAATATGTCTGATATTTGGTAAATAAATTTTAACCAAAGACTCATGGTTGAATATTTTTTCTTTTATTTTATGATAGTTTCCTTAGTGTCTGCATTTAATTTTTCGCCTTGTGTATTTATGTAAATATTATAAATATTCAACATATTCCATGTGTTTTAGGATTTTTACAATTTTTATTGTAATCCAGTTAAATCTTACTTTAAAAGTATCATGAAAAGACAACACTTTTTTTTAGTCAATATACTCAGCTCCATTGATTTTCATTTTTTGCAGTGTAGAGTATTATAAGACAAAAATTGCCAACACTGTTGCAAAAACCAACACAAACCTATAACTGCAATCCAAAGCAATGACTTGATTTTTCTGTCTAAAAATGCAATAGTTTAAAAGAGTTTCTTCATCATGTCTTTGTGTTGAAATGCTTTTATTGCTGGCTATTTATATGCTTCAAGCTCAAAACCCAACTCTTTGCCTTGAGGTTGATTCTCATTCACAGTGATCCCATAGAACAGAGTAGAACTTCTCCTTTGGGTTGCTAAGATGTCAGTGTTTAGGGGAGCAAAAAAGCTTCCTGTTTCTCCTGCAGAGCAGCTAGTGTGTAGTTAGCAGTCCGATGCACAACCCACTCTATCACCAGGACTCCTATTTATAAACTTCTGTTGTTATATACCTTGAAGTTTGTTCCTACTGATAGCGACTTTAACACAAGGACACACTGCCTGGTTTTGTGCCAGCCTTGCTTGTGCTGATACTGAAGCCCATTGTTGGATTTAGAAGCCCTTTTAAAAATTGAGGAAGGAAAGATCAGCATTGCATTTACTCACTTGAACCCTTCTCATTTTTAAAATACCTACCTTGATGTACTAGTTCCAAAAGTTTTATTATGTCATGGAGAAAAATAATTCAGTGACCTGGATTATAGGATTCAATTGTTTTGCACACATAACAAAGAAAATTCTATACCATTTTCAGAATCCCCATCTTCACATTGAATAAATCTTATAAAATCTTATAAATCTTATAAAATCCATTTGTAGTACATGCTTCTTTTATAAATTTATCTCCATAAATGTTTTAGCATTGCATTAAAGGCCGTTTTCATTTAATAAACTTCTCTTGATGTTATTTCCATATGAATAAGTTTCCCATGGTAATAAAATTTACTATCAATGCATCCACATTTTCATTGAAGCCTTTTGATGAATAATTCAATAAATATGTAAATAAATGACATATTTACATGTACAGTAATCTGTTTTTCACTTTTTTGCTAAGTCAATATGCCAAACTGATTCACTTGTGAGAGAAATATTTTCTTAATGGTTCACCATGTCTAATTAGACAGTGAGAGACAATAGAGTTGTTGCAAGTGATTTTTCCTTGCATTGGACCTCAAAATAACCTTTGCCACAATATAAATTCATTACTAAATGTGGGAGTCTAAGTAAACAATTTCTTTGAACACTTGAAACTTGGGCAGAAAGCAATTTAAAATTGTCAGCCTTCCCAAAATGACATAGACTGAAAGTTTACTGTTCCCTCTTTTATTTATTTATTTGTTTCTTAAAGGATCACATTTTGAAGTAGATACTGCCATATAAAAGGAAGTTATAGTGCCATAGCAAATTGGATTAGTGAAAATATATATAAATTTATAGTCAAGGGGATAGTGTCCAATGGAGACCAAATGGAGCAATAAAAAGGTGAGTAGCTTACACTGCAATCACCTCTGCCCCCTGGAATGCTGGATCTTACCTGTTTTAGAACTCTTTCCTCTTGGAAGTTAGCATTGCCTAGATTGATTATCTTCAACTCTATCACTGTGTAGCATTCTTTTCAAGTTATTTTTACTATCTGCTTACTTGGTGTGTATGTCTAGAAATTCCTGTGAGGTAAATGGATAAAGTAGCCAACAGATAAGTTTCGTTGGCTTTGAAAGTTAAATCTTTCAAATGGAAATATACTCACATGTAGGCAGAGTGTCCCAGTCCACATTTCTTATTCTCTGTTCACCAAGAAAATTCCAAGGCTAGCCATGGCTATACTAATTAATACACTTGAACTTATGTATGCCTGCACATTTACTCAACCCTGTCCTCTCCATGGACAGCACACATTCTATTCTGTGCAAAATAGATGTCCATGGCCATATCCAAGAAAAAAAAAACTCTGTCCATAATCTAGATTCGTGGTTCTCAACCTTTCTCATGCCGTGACCCTTTAATGCAAGTCCTGATATTGAGGTGACCTCCCCAACCACAAAATTATTTTTGTTGCTGTGTCATATCTGTAATTTTGCTACTGTTATCAATTAGGCCACCCATGTGAAAGGGCTGCTTGGCCCCCCAAGGGGGTCACAACCCACTGGTTGAAAACTGCTGATCTGCCATGTATTCTTAGTGCTGAATGAAGAACAGCATAACAGGCAAGCCCATTCCCTTTCTGGTAAAGTTCTAGGAAATGATGTGATGGGAAGAACTTTCAGACAATAATGTCTTGAGGTGTTAAGTGCCCTGCCCTGTCCGTGTTGGTAGAATGCTTTCTTCACATCTTGCAAATAGAGGATGGAAGAGCAGCTAAGACTAGCCATTCCGATGATTGCACTATAGTACATAAGACCCTGTTTCAGTTGACCAGAGAAGTTCATTCTGTTTCTGGCTTTGAAGAAGCACACTTCTGTGAGAAATCAACATGAGGAGTTGAGAGCCACATCACTCAATCCTATTCTACAACCAGGAAAATCAACAACTAAAAAGGAGGACTCTAGGCTTACAAAGAAATGTTCCTTCAAGTTGAATGCATTTGGAAGCAGTCTCTGAGCTTCTGAGTGGAACATAGCCTAGTTGATCCCTGTATGACATTATTAGATGCTGAGCAGGGGACACAACTCAGCTGTGCTAACCTCCTGAGTCATGGAAATTGTGAGCTAGTAAACATTTTTTTTATTATGGTCCGGGGTAAATGTTAACAGAGAAAGTTAGTTTTCTACATATTCATGACAAGACATAATGCACATCATACATATTCATGACTAAACATAATGACTCAAACAAGTAGAAGACTATAACCAACTTAAACTTATGCCTACAGAAGTCTCTACATGGGACATATTTTTATATAGGTAGGCCTACACTGAGTCAGGCAGTCCTAGACTTAAGCTCATTTCCATGACTCCGTTTGGCATTTGATATTGGGTTGCCTCCATCCAGACCTTCCAACCAGATCTAGCCATCCAACCCCTCACATACCCATAGCAACTATTCCAAAATCTAAGCCACCCAGACAAAAGTATGTCCACTCAGACATGTGCCTGGTTTGAATGACATGCACAAGGCCCATGGGGAACTGGTAAATGTATGCATATTCTAAGCAGAGATGGAGTTGTAAATGACTCCACACTCCGTGGGAATGAAATAGAAATGAATATTTCTCATCCTGCTCATCGTAAGCTCTAATCCCCAACCAAGGAAGCAGGAAGCAATCTTTTGGATAATGGTCAAGTATCAGACAGCAGTTCCCATCAAGCACGATGGAGTTTAGGATACTATCAGTGTTGATGTGGAGACTGTAACGGTAGTCTGAAAATCGCGACTGAAATTAATGTGGGCAGACTGGACCTAGATGACAAAGGAGAGAAGGAATCTACATAGTGGTTTGTGAGCTAAAAATGGAAGGAACATAAAACTAAACTGAACTTGGGAATCTTTAAAATCATACAAGTTCATTTCAAACAGAGAGAGAGTCTCTGATTTGTGTAGATGCCAGAGCTCCCTTGAGGATCTATGACAAGCAAATGACACTGAAGGGTAGAGGCTCTGCAGTCACGCCTAATTTGTTTTAGCTGTCTTTTACACCCTAAAATGGAGTTAATAACCTTCCTTCACATTCTGGTTAAAAGTTTGAAATATCTTTTAGCATGTTTTATTACACTCTAAAGTAATGTCTTCTGGTACCACCTTCTTCCTATTATTGCTATCATTGCCATTATTTTATATTATTTGTAGTACTTTTATTCTCAGATCTGAGAACTCTGCTGGTCCCTTCACAGATTCATCATCTCTCATCTTTGTCACTGATTTGCTGGTGTTTTATTTTCATCTCTATTTGAAAATGATGAGTCTGAGACATGCAAAGATAAAGTCTGTCCCATGAATTTTAGACAGGTAGGTCCCAATGATCATATGAGGTAATTCATTAAAATAAATCTTTCTATTTATGGCATAGCTACCCAACTATCCTATCCATCAGTTTCTTCAGAGAACCATGAATTATACACAGTGTTGCTTTTTTCATTGGCTTAGCACCATGTCATGCGCATACTAGATATTTGTTATCGATTTCGGAATGAAGGAATCTTTCCCTTTATATTTTAAGATTATAAAACACTATAGATTGGATATGCCTCTCTTCTTTTGAGATAGTTTCAAACTTGCTAAGCCCCAAATCAATCTTATCACCATCGAGTTGATTCTGACTTATTGCAAATCTGTATTGCAAAATAGAACAGCTTCCTGTGAGTTTCACAGACATTAACCTTTTTTTTTCAAACTTTAACTTTTTACGAGTAAAAAGCCCTGTTACAGAAAGGAAGGAGGGAGCTGGAGTGCAGCACAGCACCGAGAAAACACACAGAATTCCTCTGTTTTCTATTAGGTCTTTGAATTCAGTTAGACCTTAAACTCTGGTTAGACCAGAACATGTACACTGGTACAGAGGAGTTCTTGACACACGTAATCCAAGACAGATATAACTCTCAGGAACAGTAATGGAAATAGTGATACCATGAGAGCAGTGCGAAGTTGAGGATAGAAAGGGGAGAAACTGGGATCTGATTAAAACTATTGGCATATCCCTACCCACCCTCCATCCTGCCCAACTGAGGGAGGAGAACAACAGAAATGTGAGAAGGGAGAGAGTGGGCATTGTAATATATGAAATTAATAATTTATCATTTATTAGGGTTCTATGAGAGTGAGAGGATGGGGGAGGGAGAAGAAAAAAAGAGCTGATACTAAAGACTCAAACATGAAGAAAATGTCTTCAAAATGGTGATGGCAACAGATGTAAATATCTGTTTGATACAATGGATGAATAGATTGTTGTAAGAGCCTCCAGTATAATAATTTATGAATTTAAAAACGAAGCCCTGTCTCTGTCTCCATGGAGTGTGAATCCTGCAGTAGTTTCCAACTTCTGACTTTGCAGTTGGCAACCCAACACATAGTCACTCCACAATTTGTTCAATTTCAAATTTACAGGAAATTTAAATGAACAATTAAGGAAAAATCCAGAAGTCCTGTTCATGTTTCACTAACCCCATGAAGAGCAAGAGAACCCAAGGGGGGCAACACATTGCATCTAGTTACCATGTCTCCTCTGCCACTTTCAGTCTGGAATGTTTCCTTCTCCCTTCCTTAAACTTTTTCAGCATTTAGGGATTTAGGGCAGTGGTTCGCAACCTTACTCATGCTATGACATTCATATACAGTTTCTCATGTTGTGCTGACCCCCCAACCATCAAATTATTTTTGTTGCTACTTCATCACTGTCATTTTGCTACTGTTATGACTCGTCATGTAGATCTCTTATAGGCAGAAATATTTTCAGTGTTACAAATGGAACCTAATTAAAGCACAGTGATTCATCACAAAAACAAAGTGGCATTATATATCATGAAATACTTATTTCTAATTACAAATAAATGAATTTTTGTTTTGAAGGATGGTGTAGCATGAGAAACAGTTTTAAAATAACAGCAGTATGCTACATTGCTACAGAATGTGTCAAAAGCCAGATCAGTGCACAGGTTGAGATAGCTTCTTTCTCACCAGATCAGCAGAGGATTGGTGCCTCAGTCCCTAAGACCATGATAAGTAGATGTTTTTGGATGGTCTTAGGCAACCCATGAGAAAGGTTGAGAACCTTTAGGGTTTTCTAAATGCCGACTCAGTTATATTTTAGATGGTTACCTCTGTTAAGGCTTGGCTGATGTTTCTTCAGGATTGGATTCAATGTATGCATCTTTTGGAAGGAAGATCACAGGATGGATGCTGCATCTTAGCCGCATTCCATCTTTCTCCCTTAAAGATGCCAGGAGCTTGAGATTGTGACCTTGAGGTTTTCAGTCCAATGTAAGCCATTTGCAGTGCGTATTAAAAGCTGACTCTGATAGCCATAACTTTATCTAGACCTCCAACACCCCAACCAGTAGCCTTTGTTTTCCTTATGAGTCTGGAGCTGAGGATGGAGAAAATCATCATTGATGATATGATTATCATTGTGATTGTACTGGTGGCGCCATGTGCTCCTCATTTGGGCTGTTAACAGCAAGGTCCACAGTTTGAAGTCAACAGTAGTTCCCCTGAAAAAAAAAACATATTTATCTTCCCTACTAAAGTTACCCGAATACCAAGTATCCTTGGATACTGGAATGAACAGTTCTATGCTGTCTTATAGGCTTACTATGTGGAGGGATCGACCCCATGCCAGTGGACTTGATTTTGAAATGGGAACTTGTAACTAGCCAGTAGTGATGGTTATATAAATACAGCAGTAAAGGATATGTAAAGGTGTATAAGCTCCTGTTATCATATTGCCTTTTCAGACGGAACAAATAAATAAAATCAAGATGCTACTACATCTTATTTTTAAGTGTTTTTTAAATTATATTTAATTTCTAACTGTGGTTACATGGGCAATTCCTTTCATATAAAACCCAGCATTACTAAGAATAAAAAGTAAATTAGCAAGTGCAGCAACAAAATTTCAACCAACAGTGCTAGGTAGCCTGCTAAATATTAAAATAGGTTTTAAAGTTATGAGAAAGTTTGGTGCTAGTATGATGTAGACCCATACTCTGAAGCAGACCCTACTTTCTATAGGGTCTTAATGGAACATAAAGAAAATACACCAAGGTGTAGATTATTTTAAAGTTTAGGGCTATGCTATATCCTTTTATTCTAACTCCCAAACAAATAGCCATGACTTGCAGCACAATGAAAAGGATCTGAAACACGTATTATTTTACTAACACTTTATAGAGAAAACAAAATGTGTTTCTCTAAATGTAAGCTTTTAAATCGCTAATGGGCATATTTTTATTTTACTCACCAGCCTTAGGCTGCGGACAGAGACTAAAGGGTTAAGGCAATTAGAATGTTTACATTCTCACACATGAGGTTCTGCAATAGGAATTTAATTGATTGGTAAGGAACGAATGTCAGTGTTACTTTGTGCTGAAGACTTTAATTTTCCCCTTTCCTGTTTTGCTTTGTTTATTTTTTCTAAATTCAAGTCGTTAAGGAAAATTTGACCTTCTCATACTTCAATGAGAACATGTTTACAACAGACAGTGGTTCTGATTAAAATTGTGTCCTGTGAATTTTATGGTGTTTGACATTTGCTGTTTCATAATAGGTCACTACGAAAAGTCAAGTGTTGTCGCTGTAGCCAGGACAGCGGGCTGGAATAAACTCGGTTAATGACTTGGAATCCACAGGGTACCTTCTGTTGTGCGATTTTCACTTGAGATACCCAAGGGACAATTCATTTCCCCTTGATTGTTAGCATGCTATAAAGAGTGGGCCTTGTTTGGTACTCTTTACCAAAATGCCAGTCTAGTTTCAAATGGTCATGCATGCCTGATCAAACTTCTTTGTAGAGTGACCCAATAAAACCAGAGACTACTTTGCCAGGATTCTAGTCCTTGCTTCATTGCTGGATACTTTGGAGTAAATTTTTGTTAGCTAATTAAAGTCTCTGTATCTCAGTTTCCTCATCAGTAAAACAGAGGTAATGGATGATACTACCTACTTCAGAGTTGCCATGGAAAGTGTGTCAATACTTTTAAAATAAAAAGAACAGCATGGACACCTTGGAAGAACCCAAAAAAAGAAAGACTAATTACACTAGTCTGTGTGCACATAAGGTGGAAGGAGTTGGGGAAAATTTGGGAGTGTAAACTATGAGGAGAAGAAGGCATCCTGAGCTACAGTCACCTTATGAGAAATGGTGGTAGTGTCTGAACTGGACTAGTACTTCAGTACAATTAGAAGGAATGTGTTTACAAGAATGGCAGGACGCCAGTGATGGGTTAAGGAACTTATTGGGTAAAAGGCTGAGGTGAGACTCTCCTTGGGACTAGAAGTCAGTTGAGTTGCAAGAAATCCAAGAGACCATCTGCAGAAGAGACTGTCAATGATGACTATCTCAGCATGATCTACTCACCAGGTCTCTTCTTAAAAGATCGGATAGTCTGTAGGGCAGCATGGAGGATGCTTACTGTAGTCTTGCTAGTGACCCTTATTTTCTGGGCTGCATGATGGGGTTTTGTGCCAGGCTTCAGATTGTGAGTCAATAACTGTGCACTTCCCCAGGGAGGATCCCATCAGGCATGTACAGTTTTCAAAAGGTATTGTTGACTGAATACCATGACCGATTGATGAAGGGATTCCATGCTGACGAATTGGCCGGCTGCCTTTCTCTCACAGCAGAATAAACTTTTGCCATCAATGCCAAGGTTTTAAATTGGCATTTTCATTAACACACACACACACACACACACACAGGCAAAACGGGCCATTTCTAATTGATGCCCATAAATTACTGTGGCTCAGGGTGTTAGTTTCTTTTCTTAAGACAACTCTTAGAAGAGCTCCTTTACAAAGAAATGCTTTAGATTCTTTTACTTAAAAGAAAAACAAGAAGTTAAACCTTCTCATTTGAACAGCTTCCACACACAATTTCCAGAAGCAAACTTTGGGACTCCTTACCAACATCCCTTTGCAATTTGTCCTAAGTAAAGGAAATGCGTTGTGACATTTTAAGATGAATTAGACGTGGCACGTAATACAGCTACATATATCTTCTATCTCTCAGCACAAATAGTTCTGTCTCACAAAAGTTGGTTCTTTGTACTTGGTTTTAATTACTCTCTCAAGTGTTCAATCGGCTTCCCTAAGCTACTCACACTTCCAGGAGGCCAGCTCTCTTTAACTTATTCCCAGCAGAACCTCTGTGCCACACCACATCCACAGGGTACACTGTTTCAGCAGGGGTCGTCAAACTTTTTAAACAGGGGGCCATTCACTGTCTCTCAGACCATTGCAAGAGAGCAGCGGCGGTAAAAACACCTGGGGGGTCAGATAAATGTCCTCGACAGGCCACATGTGGCCTGTGGACTGTGTAGTTTGAGAAGCCTTGAATTTTAGGGAGACAGATGTGAGATCTTAGATGGCTCCCTATAGAGTATATGTTGCCTCCCTCTGCCCCCCACCATGAAACACACACAAAGGGAAGACAGCAAGGGAATAAAAGCAAACAAATGCCATGGAAACAGATGTTCTTTCCTTTTGCCTCCTGTAACTTATTGGTGTTGGCTCTGGATGGGTGCGCCATGTCAATTTACAGCTAGGCTTCTCAGTGTTCAACCAGCACCACAACAACACAAAATTTGAACCCACTCGACTTCTCCAAGCTTCCTCTAAATGAATGAGCAAGGCATCCCATTCTCGTAAACATCTACTGAGTACCAGTCATGCGTCAAACATTATGCTAGGTATCCGGAATAATAATAGAGCTAACAGCTATTGCGATCCTGGGTGGGACACACAGCTACCGACCAAGAGGTTGATGGTTCAGGCATTCCCAGAATTATCTAGGAACAAAGGCCTAGGGTTCTGCTTCTGAACAGTCAGCATCTTGGAAACCCCACGGGTTGATCCCCTTCTGCACACATGGAATAGACTAGTGGACAATTAAAAATGAGTACAAGAAAGAGTAGTTCTCAAATTGATTGTGGGGATGATTACAACTCTTCTTTTAATATCATTGAACTTTTGAATGATGATATATGTGTATTGTATGTCAATAAAACTATGAAAAAACAGGTATTGATTGATCACATGTGTCAGACACAGGTCCAGCTAGTTTATGTGGAAAAACTCATGAATCCTAACAGTGGGAAATGCGATTCTCAGAACCTCTTCCTTGTGTGGCTCAAGGTGATTGGTAACCAAAAGAAAAATTGTGGTGAGTTGGAGACAGAAGTTAAACAGCATCCATTTTTTCTCTGCAGGTTTGAGGGTTGCCATTACTTTACTGAAAACCAGGTGTTAGCAGGTTCTTGCTACCAATTAACCTCCCCTTCGTGGGTCCCAGGACTGTTTACCAAATTGTGGGTGCATTTCTGGCAGGCCCTGTGGATCTGGGAGAAAAGCTTAGAAAGTGCGAGATGCTGCTATGTCTCCTGGAGCAGTCTTGAAGTCACTGGGTATACACACCCTTAGATAGCTGGAACATGTGGTTTTAAGTCTTTTGGAATATTCCTGTCTTGAATCAGGTGGAAGCTGATGGGTATCTTCCATCTCCATGACTCCTGAAAATAAATCTAGTTTTCAGGCAATAAGATCCCAGGCCAGGCCACCTGATAACTTTCCACATTAAACCTCTGAGACACAGCTTATCAGAATGCTTCTAGCTTCCCCATAGTAATAGCTAAGATGTGTAATGTAATTGGATGATAAAATCCTGTAATGTGATTGGACAGTAGTGTCCTGTAATATGGTTGGGTGGTTGGTCCTGTAATGTGATTGGACGAAATAGTCTTGTAAGACAATTGGACAGATGGCTCTGCCAGCTAGTCCTCATTTGCATAACTCGACCAGTGATACCTCATTTCCATAGCCCACAGTATGGACCAATCATTTTTCATGCTGCAAATCCATGACCTTATAAGAAAATGTTTGGAAACCAGGAAGTATGTGAAAGAAATGATCTGATTGATCAATGAAACCTATATGAGCCTTGTAAAAACTGTAATAAAGTTAGATTTATGCCCTTGAGCCAATCGCTGGAATCTCTGTGCAAATTTGAATTTAACTCCATTGCCCTCACGTCCCTGCATGCAAGACCTGTTCCCACACCAGATGTCACCTAGCAATAAGAACAACATGAGTAGAATTAGAGCCCAGATGAATGTAGCTCAGTTGTTTCAAAAACCTGTTAGTCATGAACATGTACTTAAGTTCACTTGATGATCAGTCTCTTCCCAACAAAAAGTTATGCCATTATTTTAAGAGGAGATGGATTATACATAAATGGCTATACTTAACAACCTTTCACCCTTCTCCTAGAATAGCGATTCTCAACTTGTGGATTGTGATCCCAATTGGTGGGAGGGTCACCAGATTCATAAAGTAGCAAAATTGCACTGATGAAATAGCAATGAAAATAATTTTATGGTTGTTGAGTCACCACAACATGAGGAACTGCATTAAAGGGGTACGGCATTAGAAATGTTGAGAACCACTGTCCTAACAGCTTCCATAGATTAAGACAGGAAGAGTTCACATATATAAGAATAGGTAGGCATCTTATTAGCTTCAGATTTCTCAGTAGCAAGGCTGTAAAGAAGACTGGAAAGATGGTCCATCATTCTGAGGAGTAATTTCTGTGAAGTTATTGAATGTGTCCTACGATGAACTCCTTATTACAAAAAAAAAAAAACTGATACACGCAAACTCCCCAAAGTTCCTGATATGCCATTTCTTTTTACACTACTAGAAGTTTTGCTTAGGGCTGAACCCCGGTGGCATAGTGGTTGTGCGCGGGACTGTGGCCCATTGGGATGGAGGTTCAATTCCTGCAGCAGTTCCACAGGAGCAAAGGCTGGGCCTCCTATTCCAACCACCAAAGGGCAGTGATGGCAAAACAAACAAACAAACAAAACCCCAAAATCCCAGAGGTTTTCTTTAAACCTAAGAAATATCCCTTCTGCCAACATCAACATGCAAATGAATAAAATGTGGGTGTTTTCAAGACAAGATTTTAAAAAAAGATCTCCAATGCCTTTTTTCTCAACCAGTTGTGGAAGGTCTTTTAAAAATATAACTAAAAGCAAAATGTTAAAATATAGTCAACAAGAAATGGGACCCAACATAGGAAACAAGTCATAGAAATTGCCCGGTTGATTAAACAAATCTTGACAGAGTAACTCTGTGTCAGTCCCAAAGACCATTCAGTTCCGTGGAACTAGAAAACAGCCAAGATATGACTTCTAGAAGAGAAATGAAACCAACGGATTATCTACTGTGTTTGTATGGAGAGGATATTCCAGCTCCCTGCAGATAATGCTCAGATATACTTTTATGATGAAGCAAAGAAAATGAGTTTCTCAAAAGAAAATACATTTTGTCTAACAAAGAAACTAAAGTCAAATATATCATGTGACCCAGCTGTACCATGATTTTAGTATAATGATTTGAAACCCAAATATTTAGCCTGAAAGAGAAGCATGCTTAATTCAGAGGATGAGGATTACAATAATTCTGAGTAAGTGATGGAGAAGTATGATAATCAAAAAGTGTGATTGAACTATGGAATTATATGACATATATATTTACTTCAAATTAATAAAAAGCATAAAAAGTGGATTAAATCCCCAAAGTGCTTAGCATGAGACAAAATATAAATTTTTAAATCTGTTTTTTTATTTTTCTCTCTCTACACACATCAGGCAGGTTTCAAAAAAATGGATAGAAAATATTAATTCTTTATGTCAGTTTTCCATAAATTTTTAGTAGCCCCCTAATGAATAGTTTTATAAATTCTAAAATTATAAGCCTTTTAAAAGCATGTCAATAAATAAACAAATTGAAACACATTAGAAATAGCATTGGACATGGTTATCTTTGGAGAGTAGGAACAACTGTATGGGAGAAGACTGGGAAAACTGTTATTATCAGCTTGGAAGGATTATTTGACTTTTGAATCATGCCTTTATATTACTTTAATAAAATTAAATGGAATTGAATATATGAAATGCATGAATAATTTAGTTTAAGTAATTTACTGTCTATCTTTACAAAACATCAGCCCAGCTCAGAATTCTTTTAATATAATAATATGAACTATTAATAAATGTTGGAGTTTGCATCACTTGTTTTATGGTCTGTTGTTGACTCTTGAATGCTTTGCAAATAAGGAGACCAGCTCAAGTGTAGAGAGAGCTGGTTTTATATCCAAGTTTGGAAGTGGGTAACTACTGCTCCACAGTGCCGTGTTTTCAGTAATATTTCTTTCTGAGGATTCATGAGGGTTTGAGTCCATTGACTCTACGTATAGACAAAGCAAATGTATTGTTTACATATAAGACCCACAGTCTTCAATGAATTGTGTAAATGCTTCTGATGAGTTTCAGCTTGCATTAGTTTGATGTTGCAGGTTTACATGAACCCTTTGTCCTTCATTTTAATAGCCACCAGTGTCCCTATCTGAGAAAATAATGCTCTATAGAAATCATGCACATGTAAAAATTGGGCAACGAATAAGAAAGACCAAGGCATAACTGATGTCTTTGAATTTGGGCTCTGGGAAAGGATATTGAAAGTACCAGGGGATCGAAAAGATCAAACAAATTTATTCTGGAAGAAATAGAGTCAAAATGTTCTTTAAAAACAAGGTCTTGGTTTCATCTATGTTAGACTTGTAAACAGCAATGTCCAGAAACTTGAAAAGGGCATCAAGCATTGTAAAGTCGAAGGTAATTAAAAGAAAGGAAAACCTTGGACAAGATAGATTGGCACAGTGGCTGAAGCAATGGGCTCAACCATAGGAACAATTGGGAGTATGGTGCAGAACTAGTCAGTGTCTCATTCTATGGTTCAGAAGCACTATTAGTTGAAATTTACTTCATAATATCCCCCCAAAAAACAGTAGCATAAGTCATATAATGATCTTTAGTTGTGCAATGGGTTAAACATTGAACCACTAACTGAAAAGTTAGTGATTCATAACCACCAAATACTCTACAGGGAGCAAAAAGGAAACATTTTGATTCCTTGAATATCACACCTTTGGAATCCTTCTAGGGTCACTATGAGTCAGAATAGTCTTGAGTTTTTGCTATTATTTTATTTTTATCTTTCAAAGTTATGCAGCCCTTGCATATAACCATTATCCATTACATTGTATAAAGCAGTGGTCGGTAACGTTTTTATCAAGTGGGTCATTTTTCACAAAAAATATTTTGCTGGTGGGTCACATCATTTATATTTTCAATTATGCATTATCTTAGAGTACATAAAATAAAAAACATTACATTATATTGTATAATCCAATATACCTTAAATACAGAATTACAAATTTACTATCATCAAACCTATACTTACAACTTGAAAGAAATCATAAAATGTTAGCAGGAAACTGAACACCATGTAAATAAAATGAACCCCAATTAAATTAACATTTAGTTATTTTAATGGCTTCCTTGATGCTGTTTCATTATCCCTGTAAGGTTGGGGATATTTGGGTGATGATTTGTTGTTTTTAAAAGAACACATGATTATGTATTTTCATTATTTAACCTGTTTCGCAGTGTGCTGAGAATGAAATTCATTTGGGAAAATACCTGTACACATGAGTAGCTGAACCCAAAAGCTGAGAGTAAAGTGAAGCCGACTTTCTTTATCGAAGAAAACAGGGAAGGAAGTGATGCCCAGCATGTAGTTATCATGCGTCTTAAAGCCTTGAATTTGTCTGTCCATATTGCTGAGTCTTAGAAGCCAATTAACTTAATATCCAGATTTTCAATTTCAAAGAAATTGAAATATTGCCGGTCCAACACATTGTCATCCATTTCATCAGGCTTTATTATAAAACTGAACATAGGACCATGGTCTTTAAATCTCTGAAATCAGGTTTCAAATTTGGTTTGAATGGCATCTATGTAAGTTTTAAGGATATCTGCTTCTGCATTTGTAATTTCTTTATGAGTTTTTACTAAAGGAAAATATGTAAATCTTTGTTTCACTAAGTCACTCAGGAATAGAATTATAATGAAAAATTTTCCATTCTTCATAATGTTTGAGAATTGTCTGTACCTTGCCCTAGAAGCACACTTTAATTTTTTCTTTATTATTAATAAATCATGTTATTAGGACTCAAAAAGCTCTTATCATAATCAATACATCCATCCATTGTATGCAGACCACAATTGCACATTTGTTGCCATCATCATTCTCGAAACATCCTCCTTCTACTTAGGCCCCCCAATCTGAGCTCCCCATATTTTCCCTTCTTCTCCACTCTCCTTCACCCATGAACCCTTAATAATTTACAAATTGTCATTTTTCATATTGTACACTGTCTCATGTGTCCCTTCACCCACTTCCCTGTTGTCTGTATCCCAGGAAGGAGGTTATACATAAATCCCTGCAATTGGTTCCTCCTTTCTACTCCACCTTCCCTCTACCCTTCTGGTATCACCACTCTCACCACTGGTCCTGAAGAAATCATCTGCCCTGAATTCCCCATGTTTTTGGTTCCTGTGTACATACTCTTGTCTAGTTGAATTTGTAAGGTAGAATTGGAATCATGATAGTGGGTGGGAGGAAGCATTTAAGAACTAGAGGAAAGTTGTATATTTCATCTTTGCTACACTGTACCTTGACTGACTCATCTCCCTGCGACCACTCTGTTAGGGGATGTCACTTCACCTTTTGCTGGGCTTGGATCCCCAGTCTGTTCTCCCCCTCATTTATAATGGTATAAAATTTTAGTTATTTGATGCCTAATATAGGATCTCTTCAACACATCGTTGTCACACTGGCTGGTGTGCTTCTTCCATATGGGCTTTCTTGCTTATGAGCTATAAGATGGCCACTTGTTTGCTTTCAAGCCTTTAAACCCCAGATGCTACATCTTTTGATAGCTGGGTACCATCAGCTTACTTCACCACTTTGGCTTATGCATTCATTTATCATCAGTGATCATATAGGAAGGTGGGTATGCAATGTTATGATTATTAGTTCTTTGAAGCCTGATGACTGATCCATTTGACACCTCGTGGTTGTACAAGCTGGCGTGCTTCTTCCATGTGGGTGTAAGCACAAATTTAAATCATGGAAATGATTAGTAATATCTGCTAAGAAAGCTAATTTTTATCTTTCAGCTGAGGGAAACTTTCACCGGTTTCATTCATAAGTATTTCAATTGCATTAACGCATTCCACAAAGTGTTTTAGAACTTTTCCTCTGCTTAACCAGCAAACATCAGTATGCATTAATAAATCACTATATTCACATTCAAGCTCTTCTAACACGTCTTAAATTTTCTGGGATTCAAGGCAGAACAAGCTACAATTGTGTTAGTAATTGTAATCACTGTGCTCATCACTTCATTTAACTGTCTTGAGCAGGCTTCTGTACATAAATTTTCTTCATGAATTAATTATACAGTAAAATCAAAGCTGTGATCTTCCAAGTTCCTTCTGCAGTAGGTTTACAAAGCCAGCATGTTGTTTTCTAATATTGATGGTGCATCATCAATTGTGACAGAAAATAAATTTTTCTTCAAATCAAAATCATTTCCATTTTCAAATCCAATGAGTTTCTGGAATGTCTTTAAAATGACAATACCTTTCCTAGTACTTAACATTAGTGAAAGTGCACATAGCACTTCATGAATAATTGGAGAATCAATAGCTCCATAATGAGCAATATTGAAAGCCAGGCAACATTGCTTATATCAGTATTTTCATCCACAGACAAGTCCAACAAGATCCATCTCATTCAAGTCAAACTATGCCTATTGCTTTTCATTTCTTTGGTTCATCTCAAAAATGACAACCACCTACAGCCAGGTCCTAACTGTTGTTTCATGAAATGAAAAGCACCATAGTGCAGTGATCACTGTCTGCTGCTAGCCATTGCTGTATATCAAAAATACCCGCTTTAATTCATTGGCAAGATTATCTACCGATTGTCATAATTAATAATTGTTTACTGGGTCACTAAAATTTTCCCAGTGGATCACTAGGTGACCCATGGCTCATAAGTTGCTCCCACTAATATATAGTATGATTTTTAGTCTTAATACTGGCCAGAGATCCCTACTTGAAAATGGGTAGCTTCATTCACAGGAGTCTGGGTTAGATTAGAGATGTTGGAAGATAAGGGCTATATTCATATAACATAATCTCTGACTTTCTGAAGGGATTATCATGATGAAAGATCTGATAACAGAGGAAAGTGCTTTGTCACAGTTGAACGTATTAGGATGTGTTCAGTCAGTGTGATTCATATATGTCAGTGTGGATGTTTTTTGAAATGGGCACATGAACAACATACAGTTGAAAAATGATTTTTAAGATGGGAATATTTAATATTCTACTTTCCTGGAAAAGGGAAGACTACACCCATTTATTTGTTGTTGTTTCTGTTGTTCTTAAGTGCTCTAGAGGCACAGCAGGTAGTCACTCATTATTCTGCTAACCCAAAACTCATCCATTCAAAACCACCAGTCCTAACTAACCTGTCCTCTAGGGTGGCTGTGAGTAGGCATCCACTCAAAGGTGGTGAATATGGTTGTTTTTAGCTTCCTTTGAGTCTGTCCTGATGCATAACAATGCTGTGTACAATAAAAATAATCCCTGCACAGTCCTGTCCCCTCCTCCTCATTGTTATGTTTGAGCCCATTGTTGCAGCTACTGTGCTAATCTTCTCACTAAAGGTGTTGTTTTCATACTTCAGTATGGTGTCCTTCCCCAGTGGTTTGCCTCTTGATAACAAGTATAAAAGACGTGAGACAGAGTCTCATCATCCTCATTCCCAGGAAGCATTCAGACTGAACCTGGTCATCTTCTGATAGGTGCATTCCATGCCACCAACATTAAAAGACACCAATTCTTCTCCAGTTTTCTTTATTCATTGTCCAGTTGTCACATGCATAGGAGGTGGTTGAACATACCGTGGCATGGGTCAGGTGCACCTGAGTTCTTTAGGTGCCACCTTGGCTTCTCAATACTCCAATGAGTTCTTTCGTAGCAGATTGGCCAAATGCAACACATCATTTCATCTGTCTTGCCTGTTGTTTTCCTGAGTGCTGATTGTGGATTCAGATCAAATGAAATCTCCGATAAGGTAAATATTTTCTCCGATTATCATGATGGATCTAGTTTCAGAAAATGTTGTTTTCTTTATGTTGAGTTGCAATCTATCTTGAAGGCTGTCTAGTCTTTGGTGTTAATCAATAGATTCCTGACTTCCTCTTCCCTTTCAACAAAGGAGATTTTATCGTCAGCATATCACAAATTGTTAATGAGACTTCCTCCTGATTTTTTTTGGGGGGGCATCACTGCTCTCGGTGGTGGGAGTAGGAAGCCCAGGCCCCACTGCTGGAATTGAACCTCCATCCCAGTGGGCCACAGTCCCGCGTACAACCACTACGCCACCGGGGCTTAGCCCCCTCCTGATTTTAATGCCAAGGTTTTCTTCATATAGTCCAGCCTTTTGAATGATTTGCTCAGCGTACAGACTGAAAAACTATGGTGGATTTTTACAACTGTGATACACACCACTCCACATTTTAGACCATATAGTGTCTCATCATTTTGTCTGAATGCTGCTTGAACTGTATATAAGTAATGGCACAATAACACAATGCAATGTTCTACAATTCCCATTTTTTACAATGTCATCCATAATTTCTACAGTCAAATGCCTTCATGGAGCAAATAAACCACAGGTAAATACCTTTTTATAGTTTGTTTTCATCAGAAATCCCGCTGATGTCAGCAATGACATCCCTTGTTCCAAGTCATTTCTCAATCAACCTTGGATTTCTGGTACCTCCATATTGATGTACTGCTGCCATCACTCTTAAGTTGTCTTTAGCAAAGTTTTACTCACATGTGATAATAATGTTATTGTTTGAGAATTTCCACATTCTCTTGAGTTAACTTTGAAATGGATACAAATATTAATGTCTTACAAACATCTTGGCACCTGCTAATAATTCCATCAATTTATTGAAACCGTTTCTTTTGGTATTCCTTCAGTTACTGGAAATTACCCCCTACAGTGTCTTCAGTGTAACTTGGACTTATTTCTTCAGAACCCCTGGTTCTTGATCACATATTACTGCCTATAATAATCAGACGTTTTTAAATTCCTTTTTAGTACTGTGTGCCTGCGTATTTCTTGCATCTTCTTTTTATGGTTCTTATTGTACTCAGGTGCCAGTAGTATCTTTCAATATTGTCTCTTGAGGCTTGTATACTTTTTCTTTAGTTATTCCTGTTGGAAAAATTGTTGAGCACATGTTCTTTTAGTTTTTGAAACACAGGTCTTGTCACATTCCATACTAACGAAAGGAGGCTGTAATGTTTAATGGGAAAATCCCCTTATCTTTGTGTTCCCTTTTCCATGAGTTTTTTCAGCCATTCCATCCTACTCTTGGATTTCTCCAAATGCACTTAGAAATCTTGCATTTCTTCCATTAGATTTAGCTACTCTCCATTCACAGGTAAGTTTCAGAGTCTTTTCTAACATCAAGTATGAGCTTTCCTTTCTTTTCTGACTCTTTAACGACTTTTTGCATTCTTTATCTATAACGTCCCCAATATCATCCTCGAAGTCCTTTGGTCTTAGTGATTGGTATTAACTGAATCAAACCTAGTCGTGAGATGATGTTTAATTTAAGGTACAATGTGCTGAAGGTCACAGTTTGGTTCCCATGGATTTATTTTAATTTTCTTGAGCTTCTACTTGGATTTGAATCTGAGCAATTGGTCCTGGCCTGGTTTGGGCTGATAAGATTAGTTTCTCCAATGGTTCTTTCCACAGATGTAGTCAGTTTTTTTTTTTATATTTCATCTGGTGACATCCACATATATAGTCTCAATTTATACATTTATAAAAAGTTATTTGCAATGAATTATCAATGGTCTTACAAAGTACTATAATGAGGGCTGCTGTGTTATTTCCACCTCCTAGGTCATATTTTCCAACTCCTGATCTTTCTACATTTTTCCAATTTTTGTGTTTCAATTCTCAGAAATTTTCAATGCCTCTTGCGAGTTTGGCTAATTTCTGACTGCAGTTATTGGTTAAAATGTTTATGTCCAACAAATGTTTACTTTCCTTATCTCTAGAGCTAGTTATTGTTGGATAGTTTGAATAATGGCTGTATTAGCTAATCTTTCTTGTCAGGTTATTGATAGATTCGTGTTGCCGATAGCACACTATTTTTCAGGGTAAATTTTGTAATGTTCTTTTTGATAATCAATGCTATGCCATTCCTCTTCAATTGCCATTCCCAGCACAGTAGACACTGATGCTTATGCCTTCAGATATTTCGAGGAACTTGTGTATAAGGAGATAATCAAACTCCATTTGCTTTGTACATCACTCTTGAATCCAAGCATATCCATTCCACTTGAATAAAACTCTCTGCAGTGATAAGGAAACACTTGATGTTTGTTCTTGTAATAAGAGGGATTATTTCATGTTTCTTTCAGCTCAGTAGGAAGGTAGGTTTTAGTTGTCCTGTGTACATCACAACAAAGTAATATGGAGCTAATGCACACCCGAGGTATTTTAATGATCACTTGCTTGAATTAACTGAACCAAAACATTTTTATCTCACTTTTCAATTATTGCCCATCTCAACATTCAGATCATAGCAATGCTTCTTCCTCATTTTCCCTGTAGTGCAATGGAGTGTCAGCCATCAATAAGGTTTCAGCAAAGTGCCTTAGGAGTGAAGATTAGCAATGATAAGAAATGAAGACTACAGCCATTGCTGTTTTAGTAATGACTTGTTCTCATATATTCTCTATGTCCCAGAATACTTTGAGGTACCTTCATACTTCATATGCTATATTAAGTTTCAAAGGTAAATAGAACTTCCCCAATTATAAGTAAACATATGAGAGAGTTAGCATGTAACTTATGAAAACTCATACATTATTTACAGGAGCCCTGTTGGTGAAAGTGGGTAATGCATTGAGCTGCTGATCACAAGTTGGAAACCGCTAGTACTCCATGGGGGAAGATGAGGCTTTGTACTCACAGAAAGAGCTTAACTCTCAGAAACCCACAAGGGCAGTTCCATCCTATAGGGTAACTATGACTCAGAATCGAATTGGTGATAGTGAAATTGATTTTAGTTTTGGCATTACACTTTACTTAAACTTGATTCAGCAAACATTTTACAGTATCCATTAGACAAGCAGTGAAAATGTGGCTTCAAACGGAAAAGTTGGCAGTTTGAACCCACTCAGAGACATTTTAGAACAGTGGCTTTCCAACTTCCTCATTCCGTGACCCTTGAATAAATTTCCTCATGTTCTGGTGACCCATTATCCATAAGATTATTTCCGTTGCTATGTCAAAACTGTCATTTTGCTACTGTTATGTATCGGGAAAACCTTGTGAAAGGTTTGTTCGACTCCCAAAGGGATGGTGACCCACAGGTTGAGAACCACAGCTTTAGAAGAAAGGTCTGGGGATCGACTTCCAAAAAGTCACATTGCAGCAAAAGATGCAGTCTCCTTGTGGCACTTGTGGGCTCTGCATGAATTTGAATGTATTTGTTTTCTATAAGCCCCAAAATAGGCATACAATGCTGAGATTGTATTCTTATAGGAATCCAGAGAGTACCAGGTGAATAATCAGACTGGAAAGAGACAGAGAAGTGTGGTTAGAGGTCTCTTGTGATATGCAAGCTCTGGAAGATGGATTGGAGCATGAGAAGCAACCAAGATTGTAAGTATGGCTTGTGGGTAAATAAGCAATTACTGTGATATGAGTGGCTATATTGCTTAGAGGACTTCTGTGATGGAAAAAAAAAAGTACTTGAGATAAGTAACAGGTGGGAGCTTTCTTATCCACTCTAGTAGGATCTGGGGGTTGAAATGGACAGAGCTGTTTCATTGAAGGAAAGCTTCGAACTGAGAGGTCATGCCAGTGACAGGTGCAGTTTGTAAAGCAGCACCTGTAAGAAGACATCTGTATGAAAGTCCAAAGGGACACACACACTCTTCTTTTCAATTCCCTGTGAATCTAGAAGCATGATCTATATTTTTGGAACGTGCACAGGCAGCCAGGTAGGTTGGGGGTTTTTCATTCCAGCCCATCTCTGTTCTATAATAATGAAAGAAGCACTAAGAAATTGTTCCTGTCAAATCTGTCAGGGACTAAAAACAAGAGGAGATGGTTTTGACAGTTCTCAGTACCTATGTCACCAGGGCGCTGTGTTTCTGTAGGAGGATGGGCGAACGGTAACAGTGAAGTATGTGTTTCTGGATTGACTCAAAAGAATCTCTTCAAATATGCTTGTTGCATTGCAACAAATTCAGAAAAGCTGACTTTATATCTCAGGAAATCTTGTATTAGAGAGGGAGGGAGGGGAGGGAGGGAAAGGGGGAAGGGAGGAAGGGAGGGAGGGGAGAGAGATTATGTGAGCATACTTAATCTATTGGATATGTATGGGGCAGACAATAGGATTATTTTCCTTTCACTTTTCTCAATTCTTGTTTTCTTGCTGTGGGTATGAATTTCCTGACACCCACATGACATAGAGATGTGCAGCATTGCTCTCATTTCTGACTTCCCTGTAGAAATAACAAGCAAGCAAACTGGAGCAAAGTTCATCAATCCAAAATCAGCCATCCGTGTTCAGATGGTGAGGTAGAGGTGCAGGGGGTGTAGGACTATTGTACCTGTATAGGGAGGGCTAGGGAGAGGACATGCTGGATCATTCTCTAGGTCGCCTCTTGAATTCATTAGTCAGAAATGTGTGTTAACTTTGTAACAAGATTGTAATAAGATTGAGTCATTATCTTCTCGTAAGGATTTTCATCTACCCTGGGATTTACATTTAGCAGGGCAGTCGACTGAGTACACTGTGGTTTAAACTAGAAGTAATAATTAAGCAGCTAGAGAGGTTAGAGATTACCATTAGTGGCTATAAAGTGGTGTCATTTTATATCAAAAGACAGATGAGTTTAAGAGTGTTATTTGGCTTACCAGTTGTGTATCTCTCACAAGTAGCTTAAACATTCATAGCTCATGTTCATCGTGGGGTAATAGTGCAAGGCTGCTAACTGCATTCCCTGTAGTTTTCGCCACCAGTGGCTCTGAAGGAGAAAGATGGACTTCGACTTCAGGAAAGAGTTACAGTCTTGAACCTCACAGGGACACTATTATCCTGTCTATGGGTTGCTATGAGTCAGCAGTGACTCTTGGCCGTGAACTCTTGAGAGCCTATGCAGAGAAGCCCAGCCAAGCCCAGTGCCATCCATTTGATTCCAATCTAACCCCCCGTGACCCCACGCGCTGCAGAGAAGAAGTGCTCCATAGAGGGTTATCGGCTGTGAACATTAAAACGGCAGACCCTCAGGTCCTTACTCAGCAAGGCTGCCGATGGAGTTCCAACTGCCAAGCTCATGGTAATAATGATGCACCAACTGTTTGTACCCCCCAAGGCTCTTGTACATATTAGAGGACTATTTTAAAAAGTAGCAAATGAGGTAGGCTATTAAAGAACCAGACATTTTCAGAGTTCTAAAAAAATTAGGTATTATTAAACAGCAGTCATGACTTTCTGTCAGCCCAAACGTTGGAGATCGTTGTCAAGAAATATCCATCCATTGCAACAACACTCCCTCCCCCATTATTTCTCTTTCCTCTGTATCTTTGCCTCCTCTGCCCTTTCCTCCCCTCTGTTTCTTTCTTCTTCCCTCCCTTTCTTCCACAGTTCCTAAAACCCCTGCTGTTACTGTTGTTGTTGTTAAGTGCAGCTAAAATGTTTGTGACCCATGAGGTCTCTTGTATGAATGGCTGCCTGGTCCTTCACCATCCTCAAAGTTCTTTTGAGATTCCAGCTCATTCTTGCAGTCACTGTGGCAATTCACTGACCCTCGACTTTAACAAACGTGGTTTTCTTTTTTCCAGGGATGGCTTTCTCCTGATGACATGTCCAATTTGAACACAAGGTACATCTAAACCACTTCCTCTAAGTCTCCTCAGTCTTGCTTCTAAACCCCTACTCTATCAAAACCCCCTGCAAAGCATAAATCAAACTTTTTTTCTCTGCACTCTCTGATCAAGTATTCTTAGAAATGTTATTGCTAGAATTTCATTTTCAATATTCCCTTAATAATTTCTAAATGTTTTTTAGTGGAAGGACCATTCACAATCTTATTACTAATGCTCCCTTCAACATGTTTGAAAACTTCAGTTAGCTTCCAATTAATAGAATGTGAAATAAATTTAGTGAGTCAAAAGAGACATTTATTTTTCAAGTAGTAGAGTAAACATAGTAGAAATTTCAGATCAGATAGTGACTTCGATATTTTGGGTAAATATGATTACCTGATTCTTCTCTTTTGAAATATACACATAGAGATTGACTTGATCCTGCATGATCCTGCATGATCTGTTTGAATCCATTCATGCAGCCATTGTGTCTATGTGTTAAAGATATTGCTCTTTTTACATAACCCTCTCCTTTACTGAGACAAATGTATCTTTCCAGACAATGGTTTCTCCTGACAACATGTCAATTTACCAAAAGTACATCAGTCAAAGCCTTACCATATTCACCTCTAAGGGACCTGCATTCACCTCGACTTCTTCCAGGACAGATTTGCCTGTCCTTTTGACTATCCTCGACACTTTCAATATTCCTTATAGCACCTAATTCAAACACATCCATTCTTCTTTGGTCTTCCTTCTTTACATTCCCAGTTTCACATTCATATGAAACAATTTGACAAAGCTTGGCTTGGGTCAGGTGTACCTTAGTGCTCAAAATAACATCCTTGCTCATTAAAACTTTAAACAGTTGGGGTGCAGCATATTTGCTCAATCTTATATTTCATTTGATTTTTTCACTGCTACTTCCATTGGCATCAATTGTGGATCCTTGATAGCATCAATCTTTTCTCCATTTATTATGATGATATATATTGATCTACTTTTGAAGATTTCAGTTTTCTTACATTGAGTCAAAATCCATACTGATGGCTGCATTCTCTGTTCCTCATTTTCCTGTATTTCATGTCTTCTTTCATTTTAGATAGCAAAATTGTATTTGTCTGTATATTGCTGGTTGTTAATAGTTCTCTCTCTCTTTTAGATGTAGATATTTATGAATGTATACATATTTAGATAGATACACATAAACATGTACATGTATAAGAACCGACAATGTATACATGACTGCTCTCAGGTTGATTCCAACTCCAAGTCACCCTATGGTATAGTAATACTGTCCCTGTAGTTTTCTGAGACTAAAGCTCTTTATGGGAGTAGAAAGCCTCATTGTTCTCCCAAGAAGCAACTCATAGTTTCAAACTGATAACCTTGCAATTAGCAGGCCATCACTTAACTACACATAGTTTATACACTAGTGTGTGTGCCAACCGATTAAATATGATTTCTTGATGGGAATCACGATGAACATTATTTGCAAAACATAAAAATGCAACAACAGAAGATTGCCTTTCTTCAGCAATGGTAGACTATGTAAGGTGGCTCCTTAGGAAAAGGTTGTAGGAAAAGAGTGAGAAAATTAAAACGGAAAACTAGTTTTTCTTCAGTATTCACCTTTGCTTATCAAAGTTCGGCTAAGATTTACCAAAAGTAACTTACCTACATTCCAATTCCTTTTAAAGAGTCCAATATTGTAGTACAAAAGACAAATAAATGAGTTTGTGTTGTCGGTTTTTAATTAAGAAGTTTGTAGACACAAGAAAAAGTTTTACATCCACAACCATGGTAAAATATAATGCTCATGGAAAACATAATTAGCACCATATAATTAGGTCTTGATTAGCCAATTAAAATTCATAGTGTCCTTTTTCAATTAGGTATATTGATATTACTGTTAACGGGAGAACTTTAATCTAAATTATGGCTGTCACAGCTCCTCAGAACTTTCCTGAAACTACCTTATACTCTATGAAACTCCCACTATCTTGTTTCAATTTTATTTAATTTTTGAGCTAACTTAACTTGAACATGAGATATGTACTTCAAACATAGCACTTCTAACTTAAATATAAACAATCCATATTGAACATTAGGTACATCTCTATTAGGCCCTCATATTTCTGTCCTTTAATTTAGGATCTACATATTTAATCAAGCACAGTTGCAAGGTCAATCATGTATAGTGTGGATGATACATAACCTGGGGCATTCATTACTATTGCTCATCAAATATGTCCTGCTAAGTATTTTCTTTGTTCATGGTAGAATTCAATATATGGTGAGTTTGTCCTCATGGGTTCCGGTCAATTCATTGTGAGCAGAATAAGGCATGTTCACTCATTGCTGATGGATTTAGTTGCCGCCCCGCTCCCCGCCCCCAATCTTTCCTGAGAACTGCTCCCAAAGTAAAGTTAGGGAGGCTGCTTGGCATGGTGGCTGCTTGCTCTCTCTGAATCTCTGAGCCACCATGATGCTGAAAGCACCTAAGGACTGGCGGTGACATCTATAAAAATCTAGAATAAAGTTTTCATTTTAAATCCCTCTTTTTTTTGTGACTGTTGTTTTCAAGCCATAGCCAGGGCTATCTTTTCTTTGCTGTGAGCTCCTTGGTGGGCTTGTAACTATAAAGTTGCTGCTTCAAACCCACCAACCACTTCACAGATGAAATATGAGGCTGTCTACTGCCAGAAACCTTTGATTGTCACCTCGAGTCGAGATGAGTTTGTTTGGCCAGTCTTGCTTATTGTACATAATGATACAAACATCGATGAAGTTCACTCACACGACGAGTGGTTAAGATGTAGTTCCATGTGAATAATAGAAATCCAGGAAATATGAACTAAAGAAAATATACTTGTGTTTTATTGGCAAACGACAAAAATCACAGAAATGTGATTGATTTAGGTTGATTTAGCTTCTAATTCATGAAGGTGACTGTGTCATAATCAAAGGGACTATTTTTTAAGCACTTTACTATTAAAACCAAAATGCTGACCAAAAAATGGTACCCACTAGTAGATTCAGATGCAAAAATTTATTTTAAAAGTATTATTGTAATTAAATTTCATAGATTTATAAATAATGTCTGAGTGATTGATAGAATATAGTTGAAATGATTGATTTTTGTAGTAAATATAAATATCTCTAGTTGTATTTATTGGGAAAGAAGTACTAACACAATGACAAAGTATGTTACATGACAAGTAATGAAAATGCATGTAAGTACATATGGATTTGATACTGAAAAGATACTAAAATGCTAAAAATATTTAAGTCCAAAGAGATCTCCATTGCAGATGTTTAGAAATGTGAATTCTCAGTTAAAAAGCTTAGGAACATTTATGGAAGCAAAACCACAAAAATATATTAAATATCAAATCAATTTTCGAGGACTTTTGATAATCAGAATGCCAGGGTATATATGTCTTTATAAACAAATCGCCCAAATTCTGCAAAATTGAATTTTTAAAATGTAAAATGATACTTATATCACTGTGATAGAGAGAAGTGGCAGAGAGAAGTTGAATATTTGTGAGAAGTTGAATAGTACTGGCTTCTTGAAATCCTGAAATCATGGAGAAAGAAAATGAAATATCTGAGCATTTAAAATGTCTTCAAAAAATGTAAAGTACAGACATGTACAAAGGGCTTATCGTGTCCTACACATCAATACTAATTGTCTGCCATTTCTTTTGTACTTCTGGTGATCTGTCTCTCTAGCACATTGGCCCCAAACCACTGCTGAATTCTATAAGTTGTGATCAGAATATACATCTTGTTCAATGGGCTTTAGGGGAAATGTCTGATTTTTCATACTGATGTTGTTTTACATGGCTTGTAAGGCTGTGATTTCCAACCATATTAGTCATGACAGTGATTATATTGATAAATAGGATAATTAGGGGATTTTTCTCATTAACCTGACCGATCCATCTTTTACTCACTTTATTTTATGAAATCACCTGGCACTGATATTAAAACCATATTGATGAGTAATGATATGCATTGTGTCACTATTAGAAAGATGAATAATTTTAAAGAACCCGAAGAAATAAAAGTCTGGACACCTTTATGATCATCTTAAAAATTTTATTGAGAAAATAAATTTTAGGTATGGAATCTTGAAAAACGAAAAGTCCTATAAAAATCTAAATGGTCATCGCCGCCATCATCAATAAAATGTGTATTGCTTTAAAAATCTCAGGCAGAATTCTTTCCATTTACACATACATATGCAAGTCTTCTCATAAACTAACAGAAATATAGCTTTGCAAAGTTAGGAGTAGTCCTAGAGATGACCTAATAACAATGACCTTGAGTGCACTTATTATAAAAGGACTTCATCTAAGTGGTCACCCCGGACACTAACAAGCAACAATGTAGTCTGTTTCCTTCTTCAGGTAAAGTACCTATTTGTTTCGGAGTTGAAAATGTATCCTCCTGTGGATAATAATATATATATATTGCCTACAATATAATCAAGCAATCCTGTTGCCTTGTTCATAACAACCATTTCATGCATACTGCCCAAGATGCCTGTATTTTGAAGCTGTAGGTCTCACTTTATCCTGATAAATAAGCAGCTGATAAATAATTATTTTGATTATGATGATTTTGTGAATATATATTTATAATTTATTCAAGGCTATGAAATATGTAGGTGGTACTTCTGGCCTTTTGTGAAATGTTTGAAAATAATGGCAATTATTTTAAAGACTAAACTTATAATCTATACACTATATGTTGAGCATTATCTGCCACTGCTGGTTTCAGCCATAATTCAATAAGAAATACCAGATTTAGCTTCAGAAATCATCAACAAAATTTTTGAGCTATAGGTTTTCCAAATAGTAGCCATCAGACAAATTGATCCCTAAGAGATGGAAAATGAAGCACCCTATCAAATGTCCCCAATCTTCATCTTCCTGCTGCCCAAATGTATTCAGAAAGTTTTCAGGCATTTTTGCAAAGAAAGAAACCTAAGATTTCAAATAGGGACTGGCTGATAAGCAAGTACAGTGAGAATGCTCAGATAAAATGATTGGCAATTGGAAGTTGACCTTACCTTTAGCCTCATTATGGTACTGTATATACATCACTTTAACAACAACAACAATGATGAAACTATGGAAATATACGGTAGGTGAAGTATATCTCAATAAAATTATTGGTGAATGTTGTTTTCCTTCCTGACATGATCACAAAGACAAATTTGTGCATAAGCAAAAGGGGTGAAGAAAGCTGATGGTGCCTGGCTATCAAAAGATATAGCATCTGGGGTCTTAAAAAAGCTTGAAAGTAAACAAGCAGCCATCTAGATGAGAAGTAAGAAATCCCACATGGAAGAAGCACACTAGCTTGTGTGACCATGAGGTGTCAAAGGGATCAGGTAACAGGAACTAAAAATTATCAGGTATCAAAGACCTAAAAATTATATAAGTATAAGTGAGGGGGAGTACAGATTGGGGACCCAAAGCCCATCAATAATTGAAACATCATCCACTTACAGAGGGGTTGCAGGGAGGAGAATGAGCCAGTCAAGGTACAGGGTAGCAAAGATGAAATACACAACTTTCCTCTAGTTCTTAAATGCTTCCTCCCACCCACTCTCATGATCCCAATTCTACCTTACAAATTCAACTAGACCAGGGGATGTACACAGGAGCCTAAAACATGGGGAATTTATGACAGATGATCCCTTCAGAAGCCGTGGTAAGAGTGGTGATACGAGAAGGGTAGAAGGAAGGTGAAGCATAAAGGAAGAACCAACTGTAGCGATTTACATATAACCTCCTCACTAGGGTACAGACGACAGGGAAGTAGATGAAGGGGCACACCGGATAGTGTGTGATATGGCAAAATAATGATAATTTGTAAATTATTATGGGTTCATTGAGGGGAGGGCAAATATGGGGAGCTTATACCGAGGGCCTAAGTGGAAGGACGATGGTTCAAGAATGATAATGGGAACAAATTTGCAAACGTGGTCTGCATACAATTGATGTACATATTGATAAGTTGTGTGAGTCCCCAGTATGATGACTAAAAAAAATTGGTGATAATAAAAAAAATCTGTATTGGTGGTCACAATAAATCCCTCAAATGACAAGGCCAAGAATGTGAGACTGAACCCCCACTGTCTTATTTAGCTCCTTGATAAGCCTAACTTGGCATTGATGATAATGAACCAGTGTAGATATCCTTGACTTCCTCCAAGAAGAAAACCCATTGTCGTTGAGCCTATTCTGGTTTCCCTTGACTCCATGGGTTACGGAGAGGAATTGACCTATGTGGTTACTTGGCTATAATCTTCGCAGCAGATCACCTGACCTTTGCTTAGTGATACCACTGGTTGGGTTTAAATGAAAAACCTTTAGGTTAGCAACCAACTACAAACTACTTACCCCACCCTTGTGTTTCTGTAGGCTTTTATAAACTGAGTTAAATCACAGGACATACTATCACCTGTAAACGTGGCTGACTTACTTAAATATAGTAAGGACATTATCAGACATACAGTCAAACACACCTCCGTCCCCCTGTGCTTTTCCAAACCTTGCAAGTCGTATCAAAGTAAAAATTCAAGGTGCAAACACAATGGTTCCTCATAACAAATGAGTACTATTTTGTAACTCATCTGAAGCCAATATTACTCGTATGGTGCTATTATGCTAGATGTTTTTGTGTATCGCAAAGTTATTTTTCATAATTGTTAGCATAGAAGGAATGCTGTTGACTATATCTGAAAACAAACATTGGATTCTATTTTGTTAGATATCAACAGTACAGAACTCTTCCAATTTAATAAACAGATGCAACTTAAAGATAGACTCAATATTGGAACACTTTGTAATCTGAAGAGTGTTAGTTGAGGTATGTTTGCATAATGTCAATATAGCACACAGTCTAATTTCACAGAGTATATCATGAATATTAAGTGCTGAATAATTGTAGTCTTAATTTTCTCAAATAATGGTGACATATATAAAATAATGTTGCATTTATTATGTGGAAGGCATTCAACATTTCTCTTGAATCACCCAACTTTATCAATTGAAAAATCTAATGTGAACTATACCTCGCTGTCCTAATAACCACAATTATTGCAGCCTAAATCATGATTCTTTCTATTCCTGAGAGCCATGTTCCATCACTGACCAATGCACCTCTCAGGCTGCGATGCCATACACATTTCGGTCAAGTTTCTAGACTAAAGTCTCCTAAGACAGGCTAGGAGTAAAGAGAGAAGCAACATGCTTCCAAAATGTATTCTATGACAACCATGTGGCTTACAACAATTCCTCTCAGCAAATGATCTTAGGCGTGGTTGGACACAGAATGACATTTTAATTTCATTCCATTGTGCATGGAATCACCATGAATAAAGAGCCAAGATATGTTGGCTGAGAACAACTACCAGGACTCATTGTTTATTTACTACAGTATCCCTGGGATGAAGGTGGCTGAGAATTAGGCATTTTATCTGGTGTCTACCCTGCAACTCAATACATGATAGCTTCCCATATATGCCATTAGGAGAGCCATTTTCAGTGAGTTAGTAATGATTTAATTTTTGCTCTACTTCAGCAACTAGCAGGTGTAAAAACTGCCTCTCTTACAGTAAGCTGCCTTTCTTATTCAATAGACTAGATTAGCACTATAAATAGAATTATGCTTGACACCATAAGTCACCAAGTCAAACAAATTCAACCCAAAAGGACAAGTACTTAGAAGTGGATGCCCATATATAGAGAAAGATTTTCTAAAAAGGGAAGAAGCATTTGGTAGAGTCAGTGGCCAGAAGATTGGTCAAGACTGATTTTTCCATTGAGAAATGTTCATTAGTGCTTTGATTTGAATAAATATACTTGCTATGCACATGGTGTAAGGCAGGCAGCACAGAAGCCCAGAGGAGAAAGAATCATTTCAGGTGGAAATTGAGTGTGGGTAATTATACAATTATACAATTCTCTTCGAGTGGAAAATAATTTCTGTTATTCCTCTCTTTATCTCTCTAATGCTTATGGTTAACATACCTATAACATACAGGTTTTTAAAAAGTAATATTTTAGAAACAGGATAATAGAGAAACTTGCTTTCTCATATATAAAGCTAGAGTCAATTAACAGGACTATTTTCAGGATGCTAGATTATTCATATAAATAAAGGAGTGTAATTCATTCTATCTACCTTCTTAAAATGCCAGTTTCTACACTTACATGTTTATTTTGGAGTGAACAACTAGAAAATTCCAGAACTGGGCTTTCATTAATTTTCTCATGCTCTACTGATTGTAGATCCATATTAATAATGGCCTTTGACTTGGTTTTATTGGTTGAAAGAATGGTAGGATCAGAAAGTAGCGTTCAAGAGGTCCTGTCCTCAAACATACATTTCTACCCAGAAGAGATACTTGAGGGGTCGTGGTGCACAGTATTTACTCATTGGACTCCCCAAGTTGAGATCAGCAGTTCCAACACCATCAGTTGCTCCTCAGGAGAGAGCCAAGACTTTCTGTTCTCCTGAAGCAGGCTTCCTCACCCTTCCTAATGTCATGACCGTCTAATAGAACTCTTCATGTTGCGGTGACTTCCACCCAACAGAAAATTATTTTCATTGCTACTTCATGGGTCTTATTTAGCTACTCTTATGAATCAGGTGACACCTGTGAAAACGGCGCCTCAAAGAGATCGAGACCCACGGGTTGAAAACCACCGCAGGTTTGGAAGCCTACTGGGCAGTTGTCCCCTGTCCAATGGCGGTGAGGTACGATGGAATTGGATTCTATGGCAGTGAGTATGGTTTGCGGAGAGAGTGAACACCTAGAACATAAGTTCTCTTTAATTACTGAAATGTGTGAACTACCTCTACCTAGATGGCCTTTGTGCATGCAGGAGGAAGTTTCAGTTCTATGGTCTCATTCTGGATCACGTAAACCAACCAACCAACCAACGAAACAAGCAAACAAACAAGTAAACCCGAACAGGCGACCAGTAACACGGTTGTGTCTAATAGTAACTCTGTGGGACAGGATAGAATTACCTCGTAGGCCATCTTCCAAAAGCCCAAAGGCACTGCCTTCCAGCCAGTACTGACTTAGCAACCTCCTGGGGGTTCCCCAGATTCTAACAGTCAGTGCGAGTAGAAAGGACAGTCTCTCCCACAGAGCTGCTGGGGTTTCGAACTGCTGTGCGTGAGGATCACAGCCCAACGTATAACCGCTTCCCCACAGCTGCACAATTTTAGGAGTCAAACTGCCATGTCAAGCTCCCGCAATTCTACTGGTGGGTTCCAAGAGTCACCTTTCAGTTAATAATTGAATATTTAATCTTTGCACCACCGAAGCACCTTAACCTTGAGCTAAAATCACAAAACATTGTTATGAGATTCTGACTTATTTCAACCCTAATAGAGGGCTTCCCAAGAAGTAAATCTTCACCAGAGTTTATAGCCTCGCCTTGCTCTGAAGCAGCGGCAGATGAATTTGAACTGCCCACGTAGGGTGATTAGTTCAAAGTGCCCCTAACATTACCCTCGGTGCTCCTCCCTCTCTCATTGCCATGGAGCCGGTGCTGACTCATACCATAGCGAGTCCAGGAGAGGTTTCCAGACTCTAACTGCTGACAAGTAGAAAGCCCTGTCTTTGTCCTGCAAAATTGCTGGTGATTTCCAAAGCGGATTGCAGCCCAAGGTGCAGGAGGCAGATACTCCTAGTCACTTAAAATCCCTGACCTTTTTTTCCATATGAAAGGAAACTGTGGAGTTTGTAGCTCCTAAAAGTGCCCTATGTTTGCAAAAAAGGCCCAAATAGTGTACATTTTGATCCACTCTTAAATGTGACCAAATAAAGGTAATAACATTGCTTTGAATTTTTTTCCTTTAAAATGATAATTATATTTAAAGTGCAATTTGTGTGCATAAAATCCATATCCAGACTGAGTTCAAATCTCATTTCTATTACTTTTTATCTTTGTGATTTTGCCCCCAAACGCTCATCCTCTTTTCATTCAGTTTTCTCACCTGTTCAAAGTATTAATAGCAGTATTCGTCTCATGTGAATTTTCCCAGGATTTTGTGAGCATATGTGTTTATTGTTCTGATTAGTGGTGCTTAGTGCCTAATGTTATACATTATGTAATAATATTTTTGCAGAGAGGGAACACTTGGGATAAAAAGACATAGCCTGCAGTCATAACTCAAGATATTTATAACTGGGATGGGGTTAGACATGCTCTTTTGTCTTTTGGGGACTTTATGTCTTCATTCATAAATTGGTAGTGTCGAACCAGAAAATTATTAACATTTTCCCAACAAAAAGGCTATGTTCTTCATTAAGCCCATTGTCATTGAGTTGATTTTGACTCATATATACTGTTTACAAAGTCTCCAAGATGTAAACCTTTATGTGAGGAGATAATTACATCTTTCTTTCTTGGAGTGACTTGGGGGTTTGAATTGGGGGTGAATAGTGGAATACCTAATCCGTAGAGCCACCAGGATTCCTTTATTGTCCACAATCTGCCAATATTCACATTGTTGTTGTTTTCAGGTGCCATCACATCGGTTTTGTCATTATTACATCACATACCAAACCATTAAGAACATCTCAAATTACAAAATAGCACACTTACCCTGGTGACTGTGCTTTCTTTTTTACTTAAAGACAAAAATTATAGGTAAGTGCTATTTTGTGGGTAAATCATTTCTATCCTGGGATCTGATATAGAAAAATGTCTATATCTCTTCAGATGTGCTAGAGTTACTGCAGATCATTTGGGCTGATGGACAGAGTTGTCACTAATCATTGCAGTTGATTCATAGAACAAACAAACAGACAAACATGCAAACAGAAAACACCATGGGATTGTGACCCTCCATCATCTTTGTATAAAACATTTTCCCAGGCTCACTTGAAAGTTCATAAGCATGTTTCAATTTCATACTTCTTTGAGACATCAGAAAGAAAGTTATTTTTTCACATGTTTAAATGATTTTAAAAGTTCTGTCTTTAATTTGTTTTTGACAAACACGGGCTTAGTGAAAGAAAAAGGATTGTACTTTACCAGGAATCATGAAGTTGCTCAGTCTGTTTCCATCTAACTGTCTTGAAGCTCTTCATTCCCTGTGATTTGAAAGGCTCCTTGAATCTCACATAGAGTGAAGTAACAGCTGATAAGTTGACAGCCTTCTAAGAACGTTCAGCCCACAAAGTTATTTGCCAGGGTTTTTTAAAGCCCCCCTTTGAAGCAGGGCTTTTGCATAGAGAAGTAATGGAATGAACCCAGCAACTACTGATTTAGGGGAATTCCTTCGAATTTTACAGCCAAGATTACTCAGTGAGGCGAAAGAACCAGGATTTATACAGTGCAGTCTGGTGAAATATAGACCTGTGCTCATACTCTTAACTCCACACATTAGTATTTGTAAAACTCTAGGAAGGTCTCCGGATGGTCTGCATTACAACACTAATATAAAGAGTGTCCATTCCATCCCACCAAGGAGGGTCACTGAACAAAAGACCTGGTGATCTGCTTCCATTAAAAGTAGAGCCAAGAAAACCCTCTGGAGCAATGGTATTCCGTAACACATAGTTACCAGGAGTCAGAATGGAATTTACAACAGCTAAGCACATTGAGATAGGTCAATATTTAATCTCTCTGAGCTCCAGCTATCTATCTCTTCCATGACTTGGAGGTACAACTAATAACTTACCTTAGAAAGTTTTATTTTGAAAATTACATTATTTTTTATTGTGTTGGGTAAGATGAAAGAGCAACCCTTGGTTTTGTTTCATTTTTGTTTTGATGTTTAAAGAAAAGCCACCAAATGTGACAAATGTGAATCCAGTCAATGGCCTTTGATAAAAGTAGACAGGAACTGCAGATGTGTGTGTAAGATCCCAATCTATGAGCATCTGGGATGAATTGTAGCCTGGCTTAACTTTAATGATTCTTCCTGAGCAAACAACAACTTGTTCCTGGCAATATTATAAGTTCAGAATTATTAAAGTCTTAATAAAAATCCTAATTTTATTTCATGCCAGTATCTTATAATTGTATGCGAAATCAAGTTTAAGAAGCTTTGGAAATTGAAAGCCGTTGAAAGCATTTACATTTGGAGAAGAAAAGAACAGCAGTACTATTTTAATGACTAAAATGAGCTAAGAAGATATTTTATTAATGGGCTAGCTTAGGTTAGGACCACATAACTCATATTTTAGAAGACGATGAAGTTTAATTCTATTTTGATTGCCCATATAAATGATGATGATGGTGATGATGATGGTGGTGGTGATGATAGTAATAATGAGACTATTTTGAATAGGACCCCAGTGCTTGTCTGCGCTTTGTGTCCTTGTGGTCACATAGCTAAGAAGTGTCGTGTTAGTTAGAGTTGGAAAGGACAGTTACAGTGCTGAATCTGACACTGTATTTGGTAAATTTATTTATTCCTTCTGAAACATACTTTACTTATCTGAAAAAAATAGTGATAAATATAAAATTTAGTATAAATATTAAGTGAAATGATACATGTAATGTGGTTTATACCACATTAATTATAAGTGATTAATACATGTTTATTTTCTGACACATTATAAATAAATAAGACATGTTTATTTTCACTTTATTCATTATTTTGCATTCCCTCGCCAACAGTGAGAAGCTGTATCATTTAGAGGAAGCACTTGGCAGTGGCCGTGGGTGTGTTCAAACCTTACACTTCAACTTACCAGAACTCACAAGCTCTGTGACCTTGGGTAAGTTACTTAAAATTTTTATGCTTTGATTTCTTCAACTGTAAAATAGGGAAGTGTACAAAGAAAGTTTTGGAAAGGAGATAAATATGATAATGCATATAAAACACTTATAACAATTTTTGGAGCATAACAAGTGTTCAGTAAATTATATTTTTATTAGTGTGAACCTCCATTCAGCTTTACAGTCAGTGAAATAGAAAGATTTTTCTGAACCTGATTTTATGGTCTAGTTTAATGAGAACTGCAGTGCAGAGTAGTGCATTACATAGGAAGCAATAGTTGTGTTATACAAATTTCAATTAGTGCTTATCTAAGCTACCTCCCTAATTATCTATGCAATTATTCAAAATAGTTATACCAGTCACATAAAGGGTCATTATATATTTTGGATAAATGAAATGAATGTGAAGAATATTCAAAGGACCTAGATGTTGGAGTTTGGTCTATTCTAGTATAAGGTACTTGCACTACATGGGAAGCAGTATAATGTTATTAAGAAAATGACTTAACTAGTTTCTATGACTCATGGAAACCCTGTGTGTGTCAGTCTAAATTGGCTCTATAAAGTTTGCAGTAGCTTACTTTTCATAAGTACATTCCAAGAATGTTTTTCTGAAGTACCTTTGGGTACTGTAGGATTTGGAATGCTGGGTTCACAGCCAAGCAAATATATTAGCAATTTGCACCATTAAGGGACTTGGAAAGTGGCCTTAGGTTCATTGTAAATGTGGATTGTCAATTCTAAGGCAGCCACTACAACTTTGAAAGAAGTATGATTGCTATACTATGATAGGAGAGTTTATGAAACATTTAATTTAAACCAGAGAAAGCATACAAATGGGGGAGCCAAAAAATAAAGAAGAAGGGGGACAGGGAGCAAACAATTCACACAGAGGGTTGCTTTTTACCCAACTACACTACTAATAATTTTAAACAAGAACTATTTCTATAAACTGATTAGAATACAGATGCCATCAGTGTGGAATATTAAACAAGACTCAAGTGTACAAGAAATTATATGAGTCTCATTCAAAGAAGATAGAGGTGAATTGAAAGGAATGGCCTGAAGCAAGAGATGCACACACTAACCAAAAGAAATCTGATATTAAATTACTCAGTAAATGAGGCCTATTGCAATGACAGAAAATTCAATTTTCTATGGAGACCTAAGAATTCTTATCATGTATGCAACTAATAACAAAGCTAATATCATGTATGCAACTAATGACAACTAATATGTATGCAACTAATCATGTGTACAACTTCTAATAACTAATTCAAAAATATATGAATAAAAGCTTAAGAAACTCCAGGAAGAATTAGAGAAGCTCATTATTATAATCAGAAGCGTTAACAGTACTCTTTCCGTCATTGAAAAATCACAAAAGTAGAAACAAAATAAAATTTTAGTTGACTTGAAGCTATCATCAGGCAACTGGATCTAATTGAAATTTATAGAACTCTTGATCCAGCGATGGCAGAATGTACATTATTTTCATGCTCATGTGAAAAATTCAGACTTTGGGCCTGAAAGCACACTTCAATACAGTTAAAAGAATAGAAACCATAAAGAGCATCTTATGACAGAAAATTGTTAAACTAAATACCCCTAACAGAAAATCAATTGAACAACACATTCCTAAATAATACATAGGTCAAAGAATATGACTCAAGAGAAATTTGTAAAAATCTTTGGAGGAGGGCAACTATATAAAAGTAACGCAAACCATTTTTGTTTAGCCTATTTTATACTTACTATAAAATTATAGTTATCTAAGGCAATTGGCTGATTCCTCTAAAATACAAATTTGGTATTTTTAAAGAATAAGCACCTAGCTTTAGAGATAGAAGAAAGAGGGTCCAAGCATTCCATTGATTTTTGGCCACGTAATGAAGGCAAACAGGAAAGGACCATCTGTGCAACACATACTGCTAGAAAAAATAGTCATAGAGATGCAAAAATAATGAACGAGAACCTGGAATAACACCTTTCCCTAAAGTCAACTCAAAATGGATCCTACACCTAACTTGAAAGATAAAACTTATGGAAGATAATATAAAAATTCTGTAAGATAATATAGGAGCACAGTTAACTGAACTGAAGCTGGGATGAAGTTTCATATCTAATACCAAAAACATCATTGTTAAAAGAAAAAATATGAGCAATAAGTTGGAATTCACAACAAAGAGAAAAATTCCCCAAGAATTTCTGCATTGAAAAAAAATTATTGAGAGGAGAATGAAAGGAAAATCAGAATCTAGAGAAAATATTTGCAGTATGCATTGGGGAAATGTCTTATATAAAACATATATAAAGAACTCAAACTCAAAATAAAAATAAATGCAGCACCATTCAAAATGGACAAAAGCTGTATAGATAGTAAATCATCATATGAAGAGATATTCTGCACCATGTGTCATTAAGGAATTGGAGATTAAGGCAAAAATAAGGCTCCACTAAACATCTTTTTAGGATGGCTAAAATCTAAAACCTGAAGAAACACAAAATGGTACATCCACATTGGATAGGAAGACACACATTTTTAAAGAAGCTACACATTTTATTAGCACATGATTACACAGCCATGACCCTGAATATTTACTCATATTAGTGGAAAGTTTATGCGCACACAAAAACTTTGACTCAGATGGTTATAGTGGTTTTGTGTATAAAGTCTCAAAATTAAAAGTAACCAAATGTTCTTCAGTGAGTTAATAAATGGATGGATTAAAATGGTAATGTATTATTATTCAGTCATAAGAAACAATGTGCTACTGTACTAAAGAAAGATATATATACCTATAGCTAAGCAAAAGTCACTCTGTATATCATATGATTTCAATTCTATGTTGTTCTGGAAAAAGACAAAACCATTGAGATGACCTAAAGATCTTATGTGGGTGGAGTAAGAGTAAGAGAGGGACAAATTAATGGAGCACAGTGGAGTTTTGAAGGAAGTGTGTGAAATTATTTTGGATTGTGCTGTAATGTGAGTGCATGTCATTATGTAATCTCCAAAGCCATTGGAACTGTACAACCCATAAAGCAAACAATAATGTAGGCTGTGGCATTCGTGAATTAATAATATTGCACTGTTGTTCGTTAAATGTGAACAAAGTGGAATAATGTGTCACCCATGCTAATGTGAGATGTAAATAATAAGAAAGAAGGAGGCATGGAAAAATAGAACACGATGAGGACTTGAGATCAGCAATGGTCATTGTAGTGACTACAGTCAAGGACACGAAGTGAAATGTGTGTACATCATTCTATGAGAAGCTGAAGTGCTCTGTGTAACTTTACCCAATTCACAATGGAACAGTCAAAATAGAGAAATACATGAAATCATTTGTAATTTTACCAAAATGAAAAAATGTTAAGTCTATAAAACTATAAGTGGGAGAGAGGCTATGTGGAAACTGTACTATGTGATTAATTTTGAGGATAAGCCAAAAACCACTCTAAAACATAGGCTATTAATAAAAAAAAACATTTATACATTGTGTTCTCTCTTTAGAAATGATTGACTTAGAGATATCAATGGGAATTTTATGGAAATCAGATGTGATTACTATTCATCACCTTTCTATGCCAGGCAAGATTTCTTCTAGTGCTCTTGATTTAAAATCCCAGTGAATTTTGAATAAAAAATAGCTAGACCTTTTGATTTAATACATATTTATACAGCACTTATTGTTTTAAACCTTAAGGACTAAAGAAAAAACATGACTAAATGGTACATAACAAAATGATTTCAAAGAAATATGATTAAAAAATATGGGAGGGTGGCAAAATCTTTCTAGTTCTCTCTCTCTATATATGTGCTTTTGTATTTTATTTATTTATACTTATATATGCATAGATCAGGACACTTAATAAAGTTAGGGGGAGATAATCATTATGTTTTCATTGTATTTTTCCATGGACTTTTTGAAGTTCCCACATATATATGGATACATATGCATAATAATCCAACTATCATTTTACCTTTTTCCTTGGATAAATTTAATGTTAACTAAAACCACCAATCTATTATCATTGTTGTTTATCTGTAGTTGTAGAAACATTTTTATAGTACCCCAATCAAAAATCCCCAAATTGGAAGACCTTCTAGGACAATATCGAGTTTAAAGCAGAAACCTGGAGAAGAAAGTTCAATCTTGGAGCACTGTATTCTTTTTTTAAAAAGAGAATGTAAATTTTACAGATATATGATTCTTATATAATATAATTCAAGCATTTAACACAACTCTTTTTTAAGTACATCCAATCTTGAAACACAGAGTGAAAAAATATGTATTTCCAAGCTTACACCATTACATTAAATTCTTGAAAAGCATTGCCTTGTTGCTGTACGAAACTGGCCATCATACAGATTTGCAACCTGGATTAGGATAATCTAGGGAAGCCTAATAGTGTCAGAAGCCTTAAGTTATATCCAGACTAGCATTGCTGCCATATACAAATCTGGAAGATGCTAACAAAAATCTCTAGGTAATAGGACCCTCATCCTTGTTTTTAAGGAAACTCTGTGCTGCTTTTCTGTTTCACAAATTTAGTGCCCTAAATAACACCCATTTATTTTATTGGGTTAACTTTTGTCTACATAAAATTATAATTTAGAATCTTCTAAATGTTACCTGTAATCTGTTATGATCCACACAGTAGAATGTCTTTGCATAATCATAAAGCACAAGTAAATATTTTTACTGTTATTCTCTGATTAGAGCCAAGGTCTATCTGCTGTCAGCAATGATATCCCCTGTTTAAGGTCCTTTTCTGAATCTGCCTTGAATGTCTGGAAGTTCCCTATTAAGACACCGCTGCAATCTTTGGTGAATACTCAATAAAATGAATCCGTTCCACCTGAATTTCAAAAACATTTCATGTTTAGATTTGATATCTAGAATACTATTGACAGAACACCAGAAGATCTGTAGCATGATATAAACAAAAGAGCTGATTGTCAAATAAGACTAACATTTTCTCTTGGTCACAGAGTACCTAAAGTAATGGAATAAAATATAAAGTAAACAACAGGAACAAAAATAAAATTTAATGTTTCAAAGAGCTACTCAAGAAGACAAAGTAAACTATTATTATGATTTACACAAGGACCTGGAGTTACATAATCAAAGGCAAGAATTGCTTAGCATATATATTACATGGAAAGAATGGAAGAAAAAGATTTGCCCGCAAGTTGCAGAATTAAAAGTTTCTATGGGCACAATATTGAAACATGAAGGAAGCATTGAAATAATATTGAAGGAATACGTAGTCACTATATGAAAAAGAACTAGTTGAAACTCAACCATTTCGATGGAAGCATAGGATTCAAAAACTGATGTTACTGAAGGAAATATAAGCTTTACTGAAGGTTTCAGTGGAAAACACTGCTCCAGGAATTGATGGAATGCCAATGGAATTTTTTTTAAGAAACTGGTGCAACAATGGAAACTATACACTAGTCTAACCAAGGAGAAATGGAAGTCATCTCTCTGGCTAATAAACTGGAAGTTGTTTTGAAAGCATAATTTATAGAACAGCATCGTTGATTTCACATATAAGTAACATTTTGTTAAACATCATTCAACAATGGTTGCTTGCAGCAGCACATTTGACAAAGTGGTACCAGAAATTCAAGTCAGATTCAGAAGAGGGCTTGGGACAAGGGAAACTATTGCTGATGTCAGCTGAAGCTTGCCTCAAATTAGAAAATCATAAAGATAATGATTACTTATGTTTTACTGATTATACAGTGGCATTCAACTATGTGGACTATAATATACTATGGGTAAGACTGAGAAAAATGGAGATTCCAAAATATTTCATTGTGCTCAGGTGCAAACTATACATGGACTCAAGGAGAAGCAGTCATTCAAACAGAACAAGGGAATACTGCATAGCTTAAAATGAGGAAAGATGTGTATCTTCTTCCCCATACTTATTCCATCTGCATGCTTAGCAAAAAGTTCAAGAAGGTAGAATATAAGAAGGTCAGATATCAGGATTGGAAGAAGGCTTATTAAAAATCTTGCTTGCTGAAATTGAAGAGGACTTAAGGCAATTGCTAATGAAGATCCAGGAGTACAACCTTAAGTAAGGATAATGAAAAGGACTGAAATCATCACAACTGGACAAGTAGGTAACTTAACGATATGCAGAGAAAAGATTGACATTGTCAAGGATTATAACTTTCTGGGATCCACAGTTCATATTTATGGAAGCAACAGTCAAGGAGTCAAAGAGAAATCGTACTGAGTAAATCTGCGGTACAAGATTTCTTTATGAAGCTGAAGTGCAGTGGTGCTACTTTGAGGAGTAAGGGACATCTTACATGTGTCATTGTATTTTCCATTTCCCCAGAAGCTTGTGAAATTTTGATATTAAATAAGGAAGTCTGAAGAGTAGATACATTTGAATTTTGATGCTGACCTAGAATATTGAAAGTGCCATAGACTTCCAAAAGAACAATCAAGTCTGTCTTGGAAACAAGTACAACGAGAATGCTCCTGAGAGGTAAGGATGATAAGATTTCATCTCAAGTACTTTGGACGAGTTATCAGGAGAAGCCAGTCCCAGGAGAAGAACATCACGTCTGGTGAAGGGGAGAGGCAGTGAAAAAGAGGAAGGCTGAGGAAGACATGGATGGACACACTGACTACAACAATGGGTTCAAACCTTAGGTCAATTGTGAGTATTGCACAGGACCAGGCAGTGTGTTGTTGTGTTTACATAGGGTAGCTGTGCATGAGAATGAACTCAGGGGACCTGGCAACAACATCAATAATAAATAGATCAAGAATAAATTCGAATCAATAGATTAGATTCCTGGACTGTTAGATGTCACTGAGTTGGTTCGGACTCAAAGTGACAAATACAAGAGAATGAAATACTACCTGGTCCTGAGACATCTTACGATTGTTCCTGTGTCTGACTCTATTATTGCAGCCCCTGTGTCAGTCCATATCTTAGAGATATATTCCTCTTTTCTCTATCCCTGCCCTGAACCAAGTATCATGTCCTTCTCCAGGGATTGGTTTGTCCGGACAAAATGTCCACAGTTAGTAAGACAAACTGTAGCAATCCTTGCCTCTAAGAAGCATTTTGATTGTATTTCTAAGACAGGTGTGTTTATTGTTTTGGCAATCCATAATAATGTCAATATTCTTCATCAACACCATAGTTCAAATGTATGGATTCTTCTTTGTGCTTTCTTATTTTCTGTCAAACTTTCACATGCATATGTAATGAATGAAACATACTATAGCTTGGGTCAGATGCACTTTGGTCATCAAAGTAACATTCTTTTTCCCCCAACACTTTAAAGAGGCCTTGTGCAGCAGATTTACCCAGTGCTATTTATACTGGGCTAAGCATTTATTTTCTTGGCTTTTTAAGAATGTGCATATCTTGGGTTTTCTTAAATCCAGCAATATTGCATCCCTTATTCATGCCTTATTTTATTTGTCATGTTTTCTCTTTTGCCTACCTCTTCCGCTTGAATGTGGTTACTAGTAGTGGGTTGCAAGTTGTGTAATCAACCTCACTACCTGCTGCACAAGAGAAAAGTGAGGCTCATGTAACAATAAACCACCTTGGAAACTTAGCTCGATGGTTCTCCTCTGCCCTGTAGGATCACTCTTAGGCCGAAACATCCGATGGCTGTGAGTTTGGTTCCTTTCTTTTAATGATTTCACTGGACTGCCAATAAAATGAAGTATGATTTCTCTACTTCAAAGAGGCACAACTGATTTTTGTTGTTATGTCAGAAATTTTATACTGACTCACAGTGACCTCATGTGACAGAGACTGTATTTGTACAGGTGTCAATGGGCATGTCTGCCTCCTTTGAAGTCACTGGGTAGGTTGCCATCACCAATGTTCACTTAGGAGCTGAGCACATTAATGTGGCATCACCAGGGCTCTTGTTCAGTTGCTTATCCTGCTTAATTCCAAATTTTCATCTTGACTTCATTAAGTCAGGTTACCTAACATATTCCTAAATTACAAGGAGTAATGGACACCTTTACAACCCCCTATTGCGGCTTATTTGATTTCAACTCAGAATAACTCTATAGCGTTTATAAAGTATAATGGATTTGAAATGTTCTAGGGAATAGCAGTCACACAGTTCCCAATATTGCCCCCAGCGTTCATTGTAGACATGTTTAAGGGGTTTTTATTCTATCTGCCAAAAGTCCTAATATTCACAAATATTTTTCTATTACAATAGATGTTATCTATTCAAAATCAAATGCACAAAGAAACACAAATAAGAATAAACACAAACAAATCAAATGGACTAAAATTAAGTCATATACAATAAAACAGCTATGACTCTTGTCTTTTTTAGAAACAAATAAGAGCTCACTGAAACTCAAAGATGCTAAATCCGCCAAAGAAAATCTTTAAGAAATATTATAACTAACCTTTGAAAAACAGAGACAAGGCAATAATACTGAAAGTGGCTCAGACAAAAGTGAAAATAGCCTACAAAGAGGAAGCAAAAAGATTAAGTTCTTGTTTTTTTGCAGTTATATAGCATGGCCTATGGGAAAATGTTAAAGGAAAAGAATATATATATATATATATATATACACACACATATATTTATACACACACACATATATTTATACACACACACATATATATATACACACAGCAGGTAAAACTCCCCTTCAAATGCAATGTCAAAATGAGAACAATTCCAGATAGACCAAATTAAATTTATTTACAAAAACCAGATGCACTTTATAAGAAAAACTAAATGGAGTTCTTCAGAAAGTGAACCAACATTAGACAACAACCTGTGTGATTAACATACCATGCCATCCAGAAACCAACCATATTTGGAATAAACAAAAGTAAAGTTTACCAACAAAACTGAAGATAGGCAAGATGAGATATCAATATTCAAATGAAGACAATTCCAAACTACAGAGAGAAAATAGTGTAGTTACACAACTTAGAAATGAAGAGTAAGTCAAGTTGATTTTTACAAAAGTAGAGAACGAGAAACTTAGGAAGAAATTAAGTCAACATTAAAGGATAGTGTCAAAGCAAATTATTACGCCTCCTTAAAGCAAAAACAGGGAAAATCACAAAGGTCTGGTAAACACTACTAAAGCAACAGTAACAATGGAAATAAGTATAAGAAAAAAACACTCTCTAATAGCAGGAACTTAGCACAGAAAATTCTGTGAAGCAAAGAAACCAGCAGCACCATATGCACAACCTCCACCACACATATAAGAAAACGATAATAAACTCACACCTTAAGATAATTGCACTGTTAATTGAATAAATGCACTAGACAAGAGACAGAGATAAATGGATAAGAAAACAGGACCCATTAATATGATGCCTATAAGGGACTCATCTTTGAGAAAAGCCATAAAGACAAAAAGGAATTAAAGATTTGGAAATATGTAAATCCATATCTTTCCTCTTCCTAAAGTTTTGCTTTTTGAACTTAACTTTTACATAATTTGACATTTATTTAATAGGTGTATCATTGTTATTTAAACATAAATTAATAGATGTTAAGACATTTCCACTTTCACTTTCAAATATAAATATCGAGAACAATACTTACTATAAATGAACAAGTATTTCAATATTCTTAATTTCAGTTTAAAATATTTTATTTTGAGATGCTTTTATCATGTGAACAGATAGTTATTATAGTTTTGTCCTCTTATTCAATTGACCACTTATCCTTATGTAATTTCCTTTCTTGTCTCTTGAGATGATTTTTGCTTAAATATCTGTTTTTTATTAAAGTGATGATTAAAAAGCCTAAGTCCTAGGCAATGTTCCAATAAGCAGCATGATGATGCATGAAGAAAAGAATTAATGTGGTATGGATTTCATTTCACTTGAATTTATATTCATCACCCACGGCAGCAGTAAACAAACAAACAAACAAAATGCAGCACTCAAGAAATCAAAAAGAAAGAAAGATATTGAAAGAAAGTACATTGGGTTCATCTGCTGCAAAATAGCTCTTCAAACTGTACGAAATCAAAGATTTCATCTTGAAGGATGGGATGCAGCTGGCTTAAGGCATGTAGTTTTAACTACTTCATAAGTTAGTGGATGAAAAAGATGAGAACAAATGACCCTTTTCAGTTATGCTGCAGACCAAGATATTGAATGTAATGTGAGCTTCCAAAAGAAGTGTGTTTAGAATGCCTCTTAGACACAGAAATGATAAGATTTTTCCCTCATGTATTTGGGCATCTTATCAGGGGGACCAGCCCCTGGAGAAACATATAATACTTAAAATAGTGTCTGAGCTCCGGTGGCGTAGTGGTTGAGTGCAGAACTGTGGCCCATTGGATTGGTGGTTCAAAGCCAGCAGCAACTCTCTGGGAGCAAGGCTGGGTAGCTGCCACCACCAGCAGAGGGCAGTGATGCCCTCAAAAATCCTTAAAATAGTAGAGAATTCGTGAAAAAGAGGAAAGCATTCAACAAAGTACATTGGCACAGGAGCGGCAACCGTGGGTTAAAGCATAGAAACCAGTTTGAGGAAGGTCCAGGACCAGGTGATATTTTCTTCTATTGTCCACATGGTCTTTATTACCTTTCTAAAGTCCCAAAATAACAGTATCGATCTCCTGCTTAAAAGCATCGAATGATTCTCTGGTGCTAGAAAAATGATACACAATCACTAAACGCTGACTTCCAAGGCCTTCATAGTGTGATTTAGACTAAAATGTTCATCCTATTTCCCTCTATTGCCATGAGATAATATCTGACACCTAGCCATGCATGGAAAAAGTTAAGCTGAATGTCTCATGTTTACCCTCATAAGACATAGTTTTATGTTCAACCAGATTAACTTATTATACTAAAGCTCACTTGAACTACAAGGTGGAAATGTGAGAATAGTTCTGGCTAAAGAGCTACAACAAAGGCCAACGATCCATTTTCCAATATGAAAGCATGCCCTGTACACATTCAAATAATGGCTGCAATCTGGACCTTTTAGATTAGAAATTCAACAGTAAGCTCATACTCTCCAAAGCCATCATCTACTTTATGAAATTTGTTTTATGTGCTGTTTTGACATATGTTCATGTACCATCCTATCTAATAAGGACATCATGCCTGACAAGCAATTATAGTCTTTTTTTTTTCTGGTCAGGATCAGCTAGTAATGTGCATTAATAGAAAGGCAAGTCATAATTAAGGAAGGAGTGCAGGGCCTCACGAGGTCTTATTGAAGAGCCAAATTCAAGGCGGATGAAATTAAAACACCAGTAGGAACAAAACTCTGAGGGATTAGGATGCCGGCCCACCAATGAACACATTTTGTCTTGTTATATGTATTATGTAGCTAACATGATATTATATTGGGAATTTTTTAGGTTTGCTTTTTGTTCACTGTATTCGAATATCACAAATATTGATTATAATTTGGAAGATTTTGTTAGTTTTCCATCAACACATTTTAAATTCATTTATTTCCATTACTAATTATTATAATAGAGAGATGTTGTTCTAAAATATAATTTGACATTATGCATCCAATTTGAGTAGGGAAAGAGTGCAAAGTTGTTGGTTTTCTATTTTGATCCCATCATTAGTAAAATTTCAATTAGAAAATCATCAGTAAATCTTAAACTTCATTATTAAGTTTTTTTTCTCTGTTTGAGAATAATGAAGTATTTCTTGCTTGCCTTTGGTTTGAAACAATTTAGAATTTGAAGATATTGCCTGCAAAACAATTTTTAAAATGCAGCTGCCTTCATAGATAATTAAAGATCATTATGGTGAATTTCTTGCTGGAGAGAGTATACTTTAAATTAGCTATTTCCCTAACAGATATGCTTGACACTAAATTGTATTTAGTTATGATTTTCCTGGTGCATATTTTAAACCTAAAATACATTCAGTTGAACATTTCAATGCAGTTTCTATTCTAACAGATTATTTAAGAGGTGTAATGGAGTAGATCATTTTAACCCAAAGTGATCTTTTTAGGATGCTTAAATTTTATTTTGTGAAATCAAAATGAAGCAAATCTCAAACTGAAAGATGTCAGAATCTCTGGATAACCATTGAGGACTGCAGTTGAACTTAATTTTTTGAACTGGATTTCTTACAGACAAAATCAAATAGATACCTAACCCCTTTTAGTGTGATTTTCTTGTGCCCTAGCCTTGTTTTCAAACCCCATATCCATTTAACTGTCAAATTCTGCAACAACTTCTGATCCTACATTCAAAGAGCTCCTGGACTAAAGAACTTATACTTAATCTTAACTTCACTTGGCATAGTCTAAAAGCTTTAGAAAACTCCAATGACCTTATCTGTACCAGTAGTTTACATTCTGTGTAGCCAGATTTGTAAGGTAGAATTGGGATCATTATAGAGGGAGGGAGGAAACATTAAAGATCTAAACAAACGTTGTATGCATAATCAGTGCTATCTTGCACCCTGACTCACTCCTCTCCGCTCTGTGACCCTTCTGTAAGAAGATGTCCAGTTATCTATAGATGGGCTTTGGGTTTGCAGTCCACATTCAGAGAGCATTCACAATGATATGATTTTTTGTTCTTTGATGTCTGATACCTGATTCTATTAATACCTCGTGATCACAGATGCTGGTGTGCTTCTTCAGTGTTGGCTTTGTTGCTTTGTTCCTTCTCAGCTAGATGGCCATTTGTTTACCTTCAAACCTTTAAGTCCCCAGATACTATAAATTTTGGTAGCTGGGCACAATCAGGTTCCTTCACTATATTTGCTTATATACCCACTTTTTTCAAGTGCTTATGTCAGGAAGGTGAACATCACAGAATGCCAGTATAATAGAACAAAGTGTTTTTGTATTGAGAGAGCACTTGAGTAGAGACCCAATGTCCACCTGCTACCTTAATACTATAAATCCTATAAATTTATAATACTATAAATATATGCACATAGATCTATTTCTCCATTGTCACTTATAAATATATTTAAATTTGTACTACATGTCTGTATTTAGATTTCTATAACTACCCTTTGCCTCCGAATTCTTTCCTCTATTTCCTTTTCCTTTCCAATTGTCCCACTATCATGTTCAGCCTTCATCTGGGTTTCAGTAATTCCTCTCGTTTCCATTGCTCTTGATTAAGACCTACCAGGCCTCCTACAGCCTCCTCACTATTGACTTTGGACCACTTGTTCCCTTGTCCCAGTATTTGTTAACACCTAGTTACTTTCCCCTGCCTCCCCCTCTCCAATGTCTCCCCCAGAACCATTGGTCCCATTGTTTTCTCCTCCAGATTGTTTATCTTTCCTATCTTATCTAGATAGATTTGCAGAGATAATAATATGCACACAAAAACACAAAAAACATGAAACTGGTACAGATAAGTATTGGGAAAACAGGGAATCCGAAACAGATGAACCCCTCAGGACCAATACTGAGAGTGCGGATACCAGGAGGGTAAGAAAAGGTGAGAGTGAAAGGGGGAACTGATCAAAATGATCTACAGCTAACCCCTTCCCTGAAGAGCAGGCAACAGAAAAGTGGGTAAAAGGAGACATCAGACACTGTAAGACATGCCAAAATTATAATAATTTATAGACTACCAAGGGTTCATGAGAGAGGAAGAGGGAACATGAGGAGCTGATATATTGGGCTCAAGTAAAAAAGAAAATGTTTTCAACACAATGCTGGCAACAAATATACAAATGTGCTTGACATATTGGTTGTACACCTGGATTGTGATAAGAGTTATATGAGCCACCAATAAAATGATTTTTTAAAAACCACAATAAAAAGATTACACTCCAGAGCAATTAAATCAGCATGTTTGTGATGAGGGAATAACCAGGTAGAATTTTTTGAAAGCATGCCAAGGTGCCCCAGTGTGCTTTCAATGTTATGATTGGTGGTTGGTTAGCTCAGTTATTCACAAATATCAGAAGCATATCTATATTCCCTAGAGAGTGTCATTGAGCAATGGATTACTGAGCATCCTTTGGAAGTTTCTGATTCAGTAGATCTGGATGAGCCTTTAGAATTTGCATTTTTAACAAATTTCTGTTAGTTAAACCAATGGATTTCAATTTTTAATGAAAATAAGAATGACTTGGGCAGCTGAAAAAGAAACAACAAAACCCTACAATTTTCATATTACCTGCAGAGATTGTGAATTAATTGATCAATGGTAGAGTCATCAATATATTATAAAAGTGATTTGAACATAGCTACAGTTTTCAGAACATATGATTTATGGTGAACAAAAGATTTAGGCCTTGACTGTAATTTTAATTACCTGGAAAAATTTATGAAACTCCAAAATCTCCTTTTTGCAAATGAATTTAAAATATTTTAATTGCTGCCTAGGTGAATCTAATAAGGTTATAAGATTTTTAACACACTAGAGGGAAGCAATGCATACATACATGCATAGGAAATACTGTAATGTAGTTTAATGAGGATAATAGTGATGGTAGTGGTGAAGATGATGATGTTAGGCACCATTGACTCAATTAAGAATCACTGGTGTGTGCAGAGCAGAGACCCAAAGCCCATCTGTAGGCAATTGGACACCCCCTTACAGATTGGTTTCTGGAAGAAGAGGCAGTCAGGATGCAGTGTAGCAATGATGAAACATACAACTTTCCTCTAGTTCTTTAATGCTTTCTCTCCTCCATTATCACGACCCCAATTCTCCCTTACAAATCCAGTGAGACCAGAGGATATATACTGACACAGATTGGTACTGCAAACACAGGGAATCCGAGACAGATGACCTCCTCAGGACCAGTGCTGAGAGTGACAATACTGGAAGGTGGAGGGAAGGTAGGGTAGAAAGGAAGAACTGATCACAAGGATCTATATATAAAACTTCCTCCTTACAGGACAGACAACAGAAAAGTGGGTGAAGGGAGATGGTGGACAGTGTAAGATGTGATAAAATCATAATAATTTATGAATTATCAAGGATTTGTGATGAAGAGGCAGGGAAGAAGGGAGAAATGAGGAGTTGATACCAAGGGCTCGACTAGAATGCACATATTTTGAGAAGTATGATGACAAATGTGCTTAACTGAATGGATGGGTCTATGGGTTGAGTTGTATGAGCCCCCAGTAAAATGATTTCTTTGAAAAGTCTCATTGGGACCCCGTGTCCAATATAAGGAAAAGCTGCCTGGTCTTGCGCCATCTTCAACATCATTAGGTTTGATTCCATTGTTGGCAGCAATTGTGTCAATAGTGGCAGTATTTGCAAAATCACCATGGTGGCATTGTAAAGATCTCTCAAAAAGATGAAGCACTTCATAAGAAAAAAAAAAAAGGCTGAGCCCTGGTGGCGTAGTGGTTGTGCGCAGGACTGCGGCCCACTGGGTTGGAGGTTCAAATCCAGCAGCAAGGCTGGGCCTCCCACTCCCACCACCAGAGGGAAGTGATGCCCCAAAAACACACACACACACAAAAAGATGAGGTACTTCAAATCAATCTTGGCAAAATTAGTCCAATTAGAAGAACTGTAAGCTCACTTATCAACCCACCATAAAACAGCATATAATTTGGGACATCAGCTCAATTTTTGTTTCTCCAACAGCTGTGTTCGCATACAATTTCGAAGTGAATTGTTCAATCATTCAAACATGTGAAGGGGATATTGTAAATTACCTCTTCTTCCATCCAAGAGTATTCCTATTCCCATCACTGATTTGCCTCACAAAGTGAGCTTTTCAATCGCAATCAGTTCCAGTGCTCCCTCCCCACTCTAGCCTTCATTTTGCTCCCAAACTACCCTTTCCCTGCCTATCACCCATCCCACACCCTAAAATCCCTGTAATGCCTTGTATCAGTTATTATCATTGTACACCCACTTCAGTGCTTCACAGCTGGGAATGCCCATCTAAAACAATGAAAAACAAATCACACTAAAGTGGTAATGATAAGATCACATTAGTATAAGCTAAAAATACAAATAATCCCTTAGCAAGGGAAGACCTCCATCAATATTCAAGAAGCCAGAGAAGTTTTATCATGGAACATCTGAGATAGTTGCCACCAGAACAAATTCAGAATGTGTCTATATAGAGGCTAACTTTCCAACTATGGAGTTCTCACCAGCATAATCTAGGTTACAATGGTCTCTGCCTGCCAGTAGGGTTGTTCAAGACTCTTGTTTTGGCTGTAGTGGATGTGCCATGGGCTCTCTCTGTCTATCTGCATACTTTGTATTTGAGTTTTGGGCTTTCACTGCCCTCCATAGTGTTCACAGATTGTGTGCTCATTGCTTTGGATCTTATACTTTTCTCTTCACCACAGGTGAATTTTGTAATTGTCATTTTTGGATCATACTAGCAGGTGTGCTTCTTCTGTGTGGACTTAGTTGATTCCCTGCTTAGATCCCTGCTTGTGTGAATTCAAGGTTTAAGACCTCAGTTGCTCTTTTGATTGATAACCAGGCACCATTTATTTCTTCACCATAGTTTGCTGCAATACCCTTATCTTCATTGATCATGATGGAAGAACTGATTGATCTTAAGTTGGAGAGAAGATTTGGTGTGAGTCCAGATCTCCATCCTGGATCTATGCTCTTAAATTATTTTTGTAGTATAGCTCAGGCCTTAACACACATGTAATATCAGTCCAGCGTTCAATCATATAAAACATAACTGTACCATTGCTTCCATAATCAATCAATCAATCATAATTTATTTCCTAGGCTTCTTGATATCCTTTCTTTTTTATTTAAACTAGCCTCAGAGCTATCAAGTCTATTGTAGTTCATAGTGGCCCTATCTAAGGGATTTCCCAGGATTTTTCTAAATGTTTATGGTATCGGACGGTCTCATCTTTTTTGATCCAAGTGAATGATGGGTTTCAACCACTTATGTCATGGTTAGCAGTCCAACCTTTACACCATTATGGCACAAGGACTCATCTAAGGATGAAATTCTGTATTTAGAATATTCATGGATCATCTTAGTATACCTTGTAGAATAGAGCCATGTGAGCATCTTTGTTCAATGTGTAAAACAAAAAATATATAATATTCAGGTGGCATGTGTGCATAAATGCTTTTAAGACTGTTCCACTATCCAAACATAATCTTATGAGCTCATCTAAGTGAAGCAGGTAGACTCACCCAAACCCATACCAACTGCACCAACTTGTTTCTGACCCAAAGTGACCCTATACCACAAATTAGATCTAGCCCATAGTATTTGTAATGTTGTGAAATATCTTGTTCCACCGATTGGAATCACTAAGTTTTAAAACACTGCAATTAGGTCTTGTGCAGGTAGGTGATGAAGGCTGATCATGATGGTGGGACAAGAGGAAAGTAAAAGGAAATAGAGTAAAGAAAGGAGACAAAGGACATTTATAGAGGTCTAAATACAGACATGTACATATATAAATTATATATACATTACATATGTAAATTATATATAAATTATATATATATATTGATGTGCATATACCTATATGTTCAGTATTAAGGCACTAGACAGACATTGGGCCTTTACTCAAGTGCTCCCTCTACATAAGAACATTTTGTTCTAATACTCTAGTGTTCTGTGATGCTCACCTTCCAGGCATGATCACTGAAGACAAAAGGGTTGCCTAAGCATGTGTGGTGAAGAGATCTGATGGTACCCGCTATCAAAACATATAACATCTGCGGTCTTAAAGGCTTAAAGGCTTAAAGATAAGCAAGTTGGCAGCTAGCTGGTAAGCAACTAAGTCCACAAGTAAGAAGCACACACCAGCCTATGTGATCATGAGGAGCTGATGGGATAAGGCACCAAAGACCCAGAACAACAACAACAACAACAACAACAAAACACATTGATGTGAATAAGGGGAAGTGCAGGGTGTAGACCCAATGCCCATCTGTAGACAATTGGACAAACATGAGACAGTCGGGGTATAGTATAGCACAGATGAAGCATACAACTTACCTCTAATTCTTTAATGCTTCCACCATTCCTCCACTATCATGACCCTAATTCTATCTTACAAATCCAGTTATAACAGATCATGTACACTGGTACAGATAAGACTACCCAACACGATGAATCCAGAACAAATAACTCCTCCTCTCCCCACCACCGCCCAAGGAACAAGAATGAGAGTAGTGAGAACGGGAGGTTCTGGAAAAGTTGGGGTTTGGTGGAAGGATTGGGAAAATATCACAATGATCCACAAATATCCACCACTCCCACAAGGGATATGTACAAAACAAAGTGGGTGAAGGGAGACAGTGGACATTGTAAGATATGAAAATAATAACAATTTATAATTTATCATGGGTTCATGAGTGAGGGAGGAGGAAGAGGGAAAAATAAGAAGCTGATATCAAGGGCTCCAATAGAAAGCACATGTTTTGAATATGATGATGGAAACATATACAAAAGTGCTTGACACAATGGGCATGTGTATGGAACGTGATAAGAAATATAAGAGGTGCCAAGAAAATGATTTAAAAGGAACCAAAAGGTACAAATAATGTTTTGAGATCTACCAGTGCTTCAATTTTTGTTTTATTCCTCCTCCTTTCCTAGTCTTTCTGAACTTTGTTCTGGTCTAACTGTTACCTGTTGATCCCAAATGGTTAATTATTCTATGGTGTGCATACGAATATTATATTCTCCAAATAAACCAGTGTAATATTTGCCTGGAAAGTGAGGGCCAGGAGTGAGCGCTTCCAGACGGAAGGTGACTCAGGGTCATAATCTTCAGAATTCTACCAATCTCTATCCGACCAGTAAGGCTGCTCCCTTTCACAATCTTGAGATTTGTTGCACATTCTTAGCCTATATAGGACCTTCAAATGTGATCCCCTGGAGGAATGTTCCTAGTGGCAGTCACACCCCAGCATGCTTCTTCAGGCTTCCACTAAGGTTGGTGTGGATATTTCTTCCATTGGACAGATTGCTTCCTTGCATCTTCCGTTTTATGCCCTTCTTTCCTACGGTCCAAGAGTGATGCTTCAATATTCATTTATCTGTTTTTCCTGTTGTTATTGGTTTCAGTTTCCTTGGCCATTTTTCATGTTCATATTAATTTAAGATACAGTTTGTCCACAACTATATATTCCTTATTAGTGTTTTTTTGTTTATTATTATTGATATTTTTCTCACTTCTCTCACTCAATGGTGAATCCAGCCAATCCCCTGTGGGTTTCTGAGACTGTCTCTGATTATGGGAGTAGAATACCTCGTCTTTCTTTAGAGGAGATGTTAATGATTTTGAATTGCTGGCCACGTTAATAGTAGCCCAAAGTCTAACTGAGTCATTATTTATTTACTTTGTTTGTAAGAGCCATTATTTTCGTTATGAGCAGGGATACATTTTGTTAATTGAATCAAAATAAATACTCCCTGGTCAAATACATTCTTGTTCATTTATTCCTTATAATTATTTTAAAGTGCTTCATTTTCAAGCTCTATCTTTTTATATATTATATTTTCTATTAAAGTATACAGACATGCAGAATTTCAATAATATAACTACACTGATCTGAGTTCAGGAAGCACACCATCACCTAATCCCAGAAGGCTTTTTCTAAAAGGAAGTCACTGTCTTAATTATTTAAAGCATCAGAAAATAGTTTTGACTCTATATGAGCTCAAAAATACATACTAATATGTAAATATGATCTTATCCTCAACATGGTTGTCCGATACAACCAATTTGCCTTGTGTAGCTATACTTGCCATTGTTGGTATAGAATTTCAAATGGAGGTAATAGGACTTTTTTTTTGACAACTTACTATTGATGAGTATTTCCCCAACTTTCTATTTATAATAAAAGCTCTAATTTCAACAGTGCAGTCCATGTCTTTTAATGAACCTAAGAATGCTTTTTGCCTTAGGTGTATAGATAAAATTGGAATTGTTGGGCAATAGAGCATGCATATGATGAACTTCACTTGCTATAAACAAGCAGTTTTCCAACTTCACTTTTTTAGGAAAATTTAACAAAACTAGAATTAAATTATGAAGGGGAAAGGGTTAAAAGAATGCTCACTGTTTGTTAAATAGAAAAGAACATACTTAAAAATACCACAGGTTTGGCCGAGCCTCAGTGACGTAGTGGTTGAGTGCAGGACTGCAGCCTACTGGCTTGGCGATTCAAATCCAGCAGCAGCTCTCCCGGAGCAAGGCCGGACCTCCCACTCCCACCAGAGGGCAGTGATGCCAAAAAACATACCGCAGGTCAAGGTGGAAATCAGCATTGAGTTTATAAAATATCTCAGAGGAATTTATACTAGCATGTTCGCACTTCCTATGCCATCCTGTTAAAGTCCTCGCAGGGAAATGTATTATCCTCATCATCACAAAAATAACTAATGCAGGGCAAAATTTATGTTTTTAATTTAGATTCCTAAATGACACTGAAATATTCTAGCACTTTCTATTTTATTCTGATGATGTCTTTGTCTGTTTATAATTCTTTGTAAAATTAGCTTTAGAATATTTTTAATCCTAGAATGAATGCAATAATCTCAAATAAAGAGCTTCTATAAATATTGAGAAGCAACCTTTTTTTTTCCATTTAAGATATCATGATTATCTCTTTGTCAATATACATAGTGCCAACACGTTCTTTCTAATAAGTGCTCAACAGTTTGCGCCTTTGCTATTGAGTAGACTCCAACTCACAGTACTTATCAGACTGTGGTTCTTTACATCTTTCTCCTGCAAAACTGCTATTGGGCTCGCAACCCCCTTCTTTTTGTAAACAGTCCAACAACAACCCATTGAATTACTGGTGTTCTCTATACAATGGAGATAGCTCTATAGACAATTGTCTTCACTTTTAAGTTTTATGGCAGAATATATGACCCACAGAATAGAATCTTCATAATTGTCATTCTGCTTAAATTGAGAAGTTATATTCTTAAAAATTATGGTAACAAAAGTGAAAATGATTATTACAAACTATGAAAATATATTCACAGCCTGAAAATATGTAAGAGTTTATATGAGACCTTAAGGAAAAGGTTTGAAAGACAGAAGGATTTGTAAGAGAAAAATCTGGAAACATCTTTTTGTTGAGATGGTCAATACGTATTCAGAGAGAAACCTGAGTGGTCACCAGGAAAGGAAAGCAGACCTATACTTGGATAGCTTAACTACCTGTTATGTGTGGGGAATGTGAAAGCTGCTGACAATATCAAGTTTTAATAGCACATAAGACTATTAAATTCATTGCCATCACATCAAATAGAATTATCCCTGTGAGTTTCTCAAGCTGTCAATCTTTAAGGGAGCTGGAAAGCTCTTCTTTGTCTCTCATAGTGGTGGGTGGTTTCTGATGACTGACTTTGCAGTTCCGAGCCCAGCAGGCAAGCCCCTACACCAGCAGGGCTCCATAATAACCCAGACATGGTGCTAAGTTCTTTCGTTGTTAAGTGCCCTCTGGTAAGTTCTGACTCATAGCAAACCTCTGTGCTGCAGAAAGGAACACTGACTGCTCTTGAGCCATCTTCCCAATTGTGATGTTTGAGCACATTGTTGCAGCCACTGTCATTCCCAAGCATAATGTATTTTTTCCAGGAACTGGTCTCTCCTGATAACACATCCAAAGAATGTGAGATGAACTCTTGTCATCCTCTTCTCTACAGAATATTGTGGCTGGATTTGTTCCAAGACAGATTTGCTTTCTCTTTTGTCAGTCCATGGTACTTTCAATATTCTTCTGTAGTGCTATAATTCAAAGGCATTGACTTGGGGGTTGACTTACTTTCTAATTGTTCAAATTTCACATGTACAGTGTCAGTAAATTCCAACACCCGAGCTCTAACTGCCAGCAAATCATGTAGCTTTTCCAAGGTTGTACATTTTAACAGGATTGGATAAGTTCATCTATCTTTACTTGGAATGGCTGATAGCTTTCAACCACTGACCCCACAATCATGAGTCTAACATTACCCAACAGCTCCACCCAACAGCACCCAATAAGAATTCACAACTTCAGTTTTGTCTTTACCTTTAGTCTTACTTGTGAAGATGAATGTGTACATATTTGTGGTAAGATAGTAAATATATGAGTGTATAAATATATTTATATATAAGTACATATACACACGTGTACATTCATATATACTAAAAACATATATGAGCAAACTCCCAAATGTTTGTAGAAAAAATTAATTTAAAATAATGGATTTTTATATCAATTTTTGAAACCCCTTCCTACGTGTCTGTGATTATGTGTGACTAATTGAATCACATGGAGGGATAGTTCATATGTGGATTATTTAACCCCTTGTGTCATCCAGAATCTTCATAACAGATAAATACTCCCTTTTTATTATTCTGTAACTTTCAAATTGTACACCACAAATCACAAATAAAAGAAAAATGGCATGCCATAGCAACCAATAGAACTGATAGAGAAGAGCATTAATGGATATTTTTAGGACTTAAAATGCAATAAAGCAACACGAGTCATGAAAATATATGTTATTAAGCAAATTTTAGATGGGTAAATACAAATCTTCTAGACGTCTAACGAGAGCACAATAATTCATAATGAGAATAAATATATAAAAATAGCTATGATAGAAATCATTCACCAAAAAGTGAGGATGTGTCATGCGCTGAATAATAACTTATTTTTAAGTAGCTGTGTAACAAAAGTCACTAGGTGTTGCAAACTGTTAGTCTTTGACTACTAGTGTGCAAAGAAGGGGTTCAGACACAACTAGAGGCATTGTGAGAAAAGGTGTGATGGTCAGTTTCTATAAAGATATAGCCACACAAACCTTATTGTATTTCTGCTCATAAAAGTAGAATCAACTTGATCACCATGGGTTAAGTTGTTTTGGGGTCTTTGTTTGCTTGTTTTTAATAACTATTAGAGACCTGGTAAGATAGTGGGTTATACATTGGGCTACACAATGCTGGTCATTGTTATAAATATCAATCCTGAGTTGCATCCTACATCTCATGTCTTTCCTGAAGTTATTTTTGAATTATCTTCTAATTATGTAGCCTACTGTTTAATCTTTCCAGAACATTCCCCTTGTTGTGTCTAAATTAGCCAGAATAAATGTTTATAGCTTAATATCATATCTCCAGGGAATAAATCCCCAGAGTATACATATAAAGTGGATGGGAATTTTTTTAGATTAATGAATGTCAGAAAGACACCCATTCACATTCAAATATGGCATACTGGCCGAATATGTCATAGTGTAGAAGAACCTCATGGAGGGTTGCTCGGGGGATTCTGGTGCAATAAGCCCATTGAAGGCGAAGCTGTAGGAGACCAGGTACATCTTGCTAGAAACGAATTTAAATGGGATGGGCTTCCATGATTATTTCTGACAGAATTAGATAGAGCTGAAATCTCCAATTCTTCACTCAAGTTATGTAATAGAAGTAGGGGCATTATCTGACCCATTTGACATGGTTTTTATATGAGATATAAGCTTGCTAAAACCAACCTTAAAACATGATGGAGTGCTTGGAGTAGAAATATTTGGGTATCCCCGTGATTAGGAATATGGTAAGATCCTAATAATAATTAAAAGGATCATATACTCTGAAATGCTTACAAACATGCTGCTTACTCAAAGTTGTTTTTCCCCTTGCAAAAAAATATATTTCCCATATACCCCTCACTTATTATTAGGTATATATGATTGAAAGGTTTACTTTTTGAAGAAGCAGAGATTGAGATGGAATGTAACCTGCAGAGTGTTTGCTAAAAAATCAATCCCTGGATGTGTGTGGGGGATGGGGGTGGAGACGACTAGGCAAAGGAACAAGTCAAGCGGTAATGTGGACCAGAGCCAAAGTGCTCTGGTCAACATCTAGGGGAGATGTGGGGCCAAGATAACTAGATCATTATCATTTGACATCAAGCAGACATTAAATATGGGGTAACCCAAGAAGAGAACCTAGCCTTGGGGGAGGCTTGTACCTGCAGCTGAAATATCTCTGAAAGAGTTGTATGCACTGAAGACTGTTCACTCATCTCCCCAATAGTTGGGTTAGCAACTCCTTCTTGCATGGAGATCTGAGAAGTGCATGGTTCCCACCTGGTGCTTCTGAGATTGTCTTCAGTGACATTCCAGAAGTTCTTCCAGGAATCTGGTGGATCTCTCTTCTAGGGGCAGTTCTGTGGTGGAATGTTTGTGATATAAAATAGAACTCCCAGTGCTCTGGATCCTCTCAGGGTTGCAGTTGATATTGATTGTCCCCATCCTCTTTTCTCCATTCTGGAATTCTCCCATTTTGAATAGCAACTCCTTCATTAAATAGTGCTACTGTTCCTTCCTCCTTAAAAGCAAAGTGAATTGTCCCCAGCCTACTAGTGTCTCCTCTCCCTGTATTCTGCTCAAGAAGTCTAGAGTAACAAATTAGTAGTTACGTCTTATGACTCAAAATGTTACACTTGCTGACCCCTCTGATAAAAATGGTCTTCATTGTTTTAGATTTAAAAAAATCTTCATTTTTGGTCAGGGGATTTTATCCAGTGAATTCCAGGTCTAAGGATAAACAGCACACATTTTTCCAGGTGGTTCATTGGGAATGAAGATAGGCAGAAGTACTCCTTGGTTTCCAGACCAATGTATAATTCCTATGAGGTGGGCCAGCATTATATGTGTATCTTCTATTCAACATGTGAACAAGGAGATTAAAATCTATTCAGTAAAGTATCACTTCTCCTCAGGCATTTGAGTTATGGCTTTAAATAGCTATCCAGTGTTCCATGAGTCCAGAGGCTTTTGGAAATTGTACACTCCAGCTCTTTGTTGAAAAGTAAATCTGCTCATTGCATAAAATGTCACATGGGATCCCATGCAGGTGGATCATATACTGCTTATCTTCTCAAATTCTGAGACATTATGAAAAGTTTTTGTACCAGAAACTGGAGCCTGTTTGGGGGGATTTCTTTGTGCATCTTACCAAAAGAACCAATGTTTTGCTTAGTTAAAATAGCAAAAATTCTATTAACAAATTAGAGTTGGAATTATAATCACAGTCATAAAACCCAGTATCAGTAAATCGGTTCTAACTCATAATGACCCTCTACTAGGTTTCCAAGATCATAGATATTTTACAGGGGCAGATAACGTTCGGTAGGATTGAAATCTTGTTTTTGTATTTAAGCTCCCATTAGGGAATCAACGACACCACCAGGGCTCAGATCAAAGCGTTGATATTTATAACACATATTTGGGGGGGCACAGTTCAATTCACAACAGCAGCTAACAGCAGCAATAAAGGTCATAACATATTCTATGTGTATTTTTAATATTTTACAGATCTTATTTTTACTAAAATTATGTCAATCTTAAACAACTATATTCTCATGGAAGAGTTTGATGTGATCAGTTCTCTGTGAATTAAATATAAATATAGGGTTAATATTGTGCATTGCTACATATGCTTTTGTAAAACATGTTAGCTTTATCCAGATTTAATTATAGAATCATGTTCAATTACTCTGAAATGGAAGCTAACCAGAGTGACATAATGATCTATGCATTTTTTTTTAACTACAAGATCAGAAGTTCAAGTCTCCCACCCTTTTAGAGGGAGAAAGACAAGGCATTCTATGCTTATAAATATTTATGAATTACAATTGATTCAATGACAAAACTGGCATGCAAAAGCTGTGATAAACTGCTTCCATTAAGCCTATTGCCTCCATCTTATAGAGTTGTTATGAGTCAGAATTGACACAATGACAATGATTTTGTTTTTGCTGTCATGCTGTAATGACACAAAGGACAATGCTCTTGTTAGGTGCCATCAAACTGGGTCTAAGTCAAAGGAGCTATCTGTACTACAGGAGAAAACACTGTCCATTGCTTCATCTCCTCATAGTTGTTGATGTGCTTGCACTCGTTGCTGAAAGACTGTGTCAACCCATGTCACTTATGGTCTTTCTTATTTTTTTCTGAGCTTTAAATTTTATGGAGTATGGTATCTATGCTTCACCAAGGATGAGTCCTTCTGTATAACAAGTCCAAAATATGTGGAATGAGGTATCAAAATCCTTACTTCTAAGTAGAATTTTGGCTGTGCTTATTCCAAGAAATTTGCTCATCATTCTGGCAACACATGGATTAAACAACATTCTTCATAAACACCATAATTCATAAGACATCAAACTTCTTCAGTATACCTTATTCAATGCCCAGCTTTTTCAATGCATATGAGACCATGGAAAATAGAGCAGATACACCTTGATTTTCAATTGCATAGTAGTTATAAAAATGATACATTTGCTTTCTTAAATTTAAACAGACCATTTGCTGTAGATTTTATCAGCAAGATATGTCATTTGATTGTCCTCCTACTGATTTTGTGGATCTTGATTTTGGGTCCAAGTAAAATAAAATTCTTGAAAATTTTTATGTTCTGTTCATTTATCATAATATTACTTAATGGTCCAGTTGTGAATACTGTTGTTTCCTATATGCTAAATCACTATGGGATGACCCATTTGCCTACATATACACATTAAAAAAGAGCAAAACAAACAAAAATCCCAAACTCCCTGTTACCAAGTAGATTCAGCTCATCGTGATCCTAAGAGATGGAATAGAAGAGTCCCTGTGGATTTCTGATAATGAAATTATCAATACCATAGAGAATGGAAATCCCAATGGGCTGAAATTATAGCATATATTTTGTTTATTTGTCTTATAAGAAAATATGTCTCATCTCTCATTTTACATTGATTACAAAGTAACATAATATTAGTCTTGTTAGATAATTTCGGGAACTTTAATGCAACAAACTTGATTTATTGAAGACATGAAAGTCTGGAGAAGAAATATGTAGATGGACATCGATAGGATCCAGAATCTGAGGATGTTTTGTTTTGATATGGACATGGTGCAAAAGGTCTCCGGGAGGCTTCAAGAAATTACCAGTAGGTAGAAAATGGTGACCTACATTACAGAATTTAGTCAGCCACTTTCATCAGCCAATCCATTGACCTTGCAAGCAAAGTAACAATGCTGCTTACATAATGCTGCTTAAAAAAATAATGCTTCAAAACCTTCATAGAAAATGTATTTTTTGCAAAAAAACTATCCATAGATTAAACAAAAAATATGTACAGAACTAAACTCATACTGACTCATTATGGTATGTTTGAACAGGGTTTTGTTTGAGCCACTAAAATGGATTAAATATCACTTTTGAAAGAAATCTTATCAGACGAATGTGAATTCTGCCAAGGATGAAGTAAGAAAATACATCCAATTCACGATGAAGCTTGAATGGAAGAATGATGAAATCATTCATATATTAGGAAGTTTGGGGGGAAATTCCCCAACTAAGCCAGCCTATTTCAAATTGATCATTTGTTTTGAGAAGGAATGAGATGGTGCTTAAGATGAAGCACACAGTGGCAGATAATCTAGATGAAATCATTCAAGGGAAAGATCAATGATGTTTGTACCCCAAGAAAGCCTACCAGTGATTAACATTCAACATGATAGTCAATATCAAAGCCGACTGAGTTGCTTCAGCTTGAATTCCAACTGAATCATTAAAGTTAAACAAATATCCTTAATGAATGTCAATACTATTGTGTCAAGAACAGCTACAGACAGCATAATTTTGGGTAGCTTTTTTTAAAGAAATTAGGTCAAGAAGTTGTAACAGGAGATGGACAGGGCATTCCTAGTAAAATCCTGAGGGGAAAAAAACACAAAGATAACCAGGAGTTTGAGGTGTTGAAAGCAAAATCAACCAACCAATCAAGGAAAAAGTGATAAAAACAGTTTGGGGGAATGATCAATGCATTTTCTTGTTGGCTCTCTGGAGGGCCAAAGGAGAAAAAAAATCTGCTCATCATGCAAGTTTTGAAAAATGTAATAGAAAATTTAGCAGAAAAACAGGGAAAGCTTCACCATAGAGTCCTTCTCTACGATTATAATATTTTTATTCATTCAGCTCATCAAATGATGGTAATTTTTGTAATGTTTCAGTAGGGTTTTACTAGGTATCTGATTTATAGACTTGATTTAGTTCCTTCTGAATCATTTTTATTTCCTAATTAAAAAAAAAACCTTAAAGGCGATCCATTTTTCTTCATCTAACAATGTACAAAAGACTGCATCGACAGATAAATTCCCATGACTTTCAGTTCTTTAGCGATGGATTCAATGACTGCTATTACTTACAAAATTATCTTGACATTGATGGTTCTCAGGTTGAGAAATAAAGTTTATCTTTTTTAACAAATCTTGTAATTCTATGTTTCATGAACTTTTGAAAGTCTCCTCACATAACCTCAAGAACATGTGTTTCCCCATACCACACTGATAGCTCAAGCAGTATTACCCAATATTCTAGCAGCAGCAGCCAGTCCTCATCAAAACTAACTCTTCATAAATCAATTACTTTTTACCTCACCTATTATTAAGCTAAGAGATGATTTTCAATATCTAGACATCAATTTTCATCTGAATTACTCTTGTGATGGTCAAAGCTATATGTGGGATGAATATAGACTTTTGCAGAACTCCAAAATATTAATCAATTACTAGAAACTGTTGGCCAGCACTTGGTGGGAAGTCAGATGCTTAGAGATATTCTCCCTGAAGGTTCCCAACTGCTGGCCACAGGGCTCAGCCTCTGTTGTTATATGACAACTGAGCACCTCTTTCTCAAGATGGTTAACTATCAATCTGGTCCTGCTAGGTGGAGTTCTCACCCTACAGCTAATGGTCTCTAGGAAGGCCAGAGAAGAAGTTAAACCTGTTCAGTGACAGCCAAAGTTAGGCTGCCATCCTGAGTCTGGGGTCAGTCCATCTAATCACGTAGTCCCCTCTCCCTTCATTTCTAATAATGTGTCTGCCCCTGAATCAACCCCCTTCCATCAGTTTGGCCTGAATCCTTTTTAGATGGGTGTTCTGGCAAACATCTCTGGGTTTGTTTTGTTTTTTCCTGCTCTACTTGGATTCTCATCTGGCTGACGGTAACCTGACCTTTTGTTATTTTTGACTTTGTACTAGCAGAATGCCTTATTGTCTGTTGAGGCTTTGTGAGGTACTACAGTTTTGTGAGTAAGAAGAAGCCTCCAACCTGATGTCTGAGCAATGCATGAATTTTTTTTTTAGATACATCACTCTCTCATTCTATATGCTCATGCTTTTTCTGTATTTGTGTAAGTATCTCATATCTAGTGGTGATACCCCATAAAACTTGCCTTCGACCAACTAAATCAATACACTAATCAATAACAGAAGTGATACTCAGATTAATGGATGATATGGTTCCATGCAATTTAATAAATCCAAAACCATGAGGTAAGGACTGGTACTCCCACATGTGTACCTTAAAACAACAATAAGCTTACTGCCATTGAGTAAATTCTAACTTGTATCAGTCTTATAGGAAATGGGAGAAAAGACCCTCTCTTCCAAGACTGAAACTCTTTATAGGAGTAGAGATTCTCTCCTTTCTTTCACATACACACATGTCATTGTTATTGTTTCTAGGTGCCATCAAGATGGTTCTGATATAGAGGACCCCTATGTACAGTGGAAGGAACAGTTGGTCCAGCGCCACTCTTATCATGGCTCTTAAGTTTGAGCATCTTGTCACTGTGTCAGTCCACCTGCAGAAGACCTTCTGATGTTTCACTATTCCTCCACTTTACTAGTCATAATCATGTCCCTCTCCAGTAGGTATCTTCTGATATAGACTCTCATGACTTAGAACAAATCACTGGGCTACTGAAGACTGAAGCCATAAAATTTGCAAGTTTGGTGAAAGCGATATATCTAGAATATATTATTTTAAAGCATATGAAACATTAGCAAAAATGGATTATCTAATATATCTTAAAGGGATCCTCAATAAATAGTAAAGAATTCAAAGTACACATACCAGATATTCCTAAAACCTAGTAAAATAAGAAATAAATAATGGATAATTCATTATTTGACAAAAAGTATTCTGGAGACAATAAACACACATAAACCAACTAAGACACAATTATGGGAATTATAAAATATTTAGAGATTCAAGCCCAGGAAAAATTACATGTCAAGATGTGTGATATGCAACCAAATTATTACCTAGTAAAAATGCATGAATAAAAATGAATAAATTATAAGGCAAAAAATAATTGAAAATAAGCAATTGGTTGTTCTACTCTAGAAGTCAGAAAAAGAATAGATGGAAGAAATCCACAGAAATAGAGGGAAGATTCTACTAGAAATATGTAAACACAATAGAGAGTTTTAACACAAATATTCTTTGAAGAGAATAAAATATACAACTGGATTATAAAGGTGCATAAGAAGAAAAAAGATATATATGAGCACAAATTAATCTTAGGGATTAAGAGGGATATACATAATTAAAACTAGAAGACATTTATTTTAAAGTAGTAAATATATTGTGAATAGGTTTATTGTAACATATTACAAAATTCCCAAATGCAATTGGAGTTTGAACCACAAGAGTTTACTGAAGTATTATAAAGCACAAATATACCTTTAACTTTTAAATACTTGAATACACAACCCATAATTTTAAAATGTCCTGACAGAGAATGCATGAATAATCATTCATTATTGCCAAATATTCAGAAGCAAAAAAAATTACTGAAATTGTTGTCACTAAAATGGTTTTTAAAATAAGGGCAGAAAACTGCCATCATCATTCACTCAGTAGCATTTGATTCTAAAATCTTAAGTAACATCTGCAAACTAAATTCAGTTATATAAAACACACACATCATGACTAAGGTGTTTTATTCCCCCCAGGGATTAAAAGGTGCTGTAACCACAAGCAAATCAATTTATTCACCTATAAAAGATTTAAGGAGGAAAAACTACATGATCATAAAAACGAAAACAGAAAGGAGCACATAGTATATATATCATGCATATGTTTATAATGAAATCTCTAATCTAAGTAACCCTGAAATTTATAAAAGTTGTCTACCAAAAATCTACAAGTGTACTTAATATAACCTCTTACAAACTTGAGTGTTCATGTCAGGTGAAAGCAACTCTGACAATGCTCACTCTGACAACTTCCCTTACACATATGAGAGTTTCTGTTGTTAGCACACTGGAAGAAAATAAATAGGAAAGAAGGAATTAGAAAGAAATACAGATTTCATAAGTAAAAAAGAAGTACATGTGACTCAATGTACAGTAATAACACAATAATTAACTAATATATATATATATATATATATATAACAATAGGAAGTGTGTGAACTTCTAGATGAAGGAAAGCATACACATTTTGCTGAAGTTGTAAGAGGCAACCAGAATAAATGGAGAGACAGACTATACCCCTGAAGGGAAAGAACTCAATTTGTGAAATATATTTATTCTCTAAATTCAACTTTGTATTGTTTTAGTTATTGGGCCTATATATTTACCTTTGTTAAGTGACTGCCTGCCATTTAGGAGAACTTAGCCCTAACTTGACTATCCGAGTCTCCCAGTTAACTATGCTCTTCCCTTATTCTCAAGACATTTGCTGATTCCAATTCCCAGTGACTAACCATATTGCGTTGTTGCTGTTTTTAGCATTTATCAAGTCAGTTTCCACCCAAAGTGATCTCTTGCAAGACACTTCCTGGTCCTGAGCCAGTCTCACATTTGTCTGTACATTTGAGCCCATTGGTGCAGCCATTGTGTCAATCCATGTCATCAATGCTGACTCTTTTTAGCTGCCCCTCCCCCACCTCGGCAAGCAAGAGAAAAAGATGACTCTCTTGTCTTGACAAAGTCCCACCGTCTCACAATCTAAGGAGCATTCTGGCTGTACCTCATTCCAGACAGTGTGTTTGTTCATGTGATAGTCAGAGGTACTTTTAATAGTCTTTGCTAACAGTCATTCAAATGCATTGACTCTTCTGCTATGCTTCTTTATTAATTGCCAGACATTCACATGCATGTGGGCTGATTGAAAATATCATAGCTTTGGATCAGACAAACATTAATCCTCAAAGTGACATGCTATCTCTTTAATACTTTAAAGAGGCCTTGTGCACATTTACCCAGTGCAATGTTTTCTTTGCTTTCTTAACTGTAGATTTTATGAGGATTCATTGTAGATCCAAGAAAATATTATTAACTTCAATTCCTTATCCTTTTATTGTCTATTGTTGCAGTTGTGAGATTTTTTTGTTTTCTTTATATTGATTTCCAATTGATACTGAAGGCTGCTGCCTTTGGTTTTCCATCATTAAGTGCTTCCTATCCTATTTGCATTCAGCAATTAAGATGATTATATCTGTATATCTCTATATATTTCCAGTTGTTAATAAACCTCCCTCCAAACTTGATGCTACTTGCTTCTTCATATAACCCGGCTTCTCAAATTATTTGTTCAGGAAACATATTATATAAGCAAGATGAAATATTACAAATCCTTACATACACCTTTCCTGATTTTAAAGAGCGATATCCTTTTGTCATTTTCAAAGATTGCCTCTTGGTCCAAGTATAATTTTTCCAAGAACATAAGGAACTGTTCTGGAATTCCCATTCTTATCAATTTTTTTCATAGTTTGTTGTGATTCATACAGTGAAATGCCTATGCATTTAGTAATAAAGCACAAGTAAACATATATCCCTCAAACCATATCGTCTTCTGAATTTCCATTTAATTTCTGGCAACTATCTGACTATGTGCTGCTACAGCTTTTTAATAAATTCTTACTAGTATAATTTTATTTGCATGCAATATTAATGATATTGTTCAATAACTTCTACATTCTGTTGGATATCCTCTCTTTAGGGTGGACACAGATATGGATCTCTTTCAGTAAGTTGACAAGGTAGCTTTTTCCAAATTTCTTGATGTAGATGAGTGATAAGTGCCTCCAGTGCCTTTCCAGTTTGTTGAAATATTTCAATGGTATAAGGTCAATTCTTGGAAACTCCCTCTGCTATTAATCTTAAGTGCAGCAGGAAACTGCTTCAATACCCTTGGTTCTTTGAAGATTGAACTTTTCCCCTTTTTTTGCCATGACTCTAGCTTCATTCTTTCAAACATTTCATGCTCCCTACATTGTTCAATATATTACCCATGGAATCCTTAATGTTTCAGCTCTTGGTTTCACTTTTGAATCCATTTCTTTTCTTGAGATATGCTGAGAATATTCATCTTTTGGGACTTGCTAACTCCAGTTTTTGAACTTTTCTCCTGCGTATTCTCAAGCTGCTCTTTGACATTTTCTCATCCGTTCTTTTCATTCATCATTTCTTCAAGGTTCTTTGGCTCCTCAGCCTTCAGGAACAAGTTTCTGTTCATTCTGACATCCACTTTTGTCTTTGCTTTATTTTTTTCTTTTTAATTTACTTTTGCTTTCTTTATGTGTTATATTTTTGAGGGCGTCTCAAACGTGTTTCAGATCTTGTTTTTTAAATCATTTACAAACCTAGCTAGACCAGGGAATGTACTCTGGAGCCGGAAACATGGGGAATTCAGGACGGGTGATCCCCTCAGGACCAGTAGTGACAGTGGTGATACCAGGAGAGTGGAAGTAAGGTGGAGTAGAAAGGGGGAACCAATTGCAGGGATCTACATATAATCTCCTCTCTGCAGTACGGACAACAGGGAAGTGGGTGAAGGGACACATCAGACAGTGTACGATATGACAAAATAATGACAATTTGTAAATGATTAAGGGTTCATGAGGAAGAGGGAGTAGGGAGGGAGGGGAAATATGGGGAGCTGATATCAAGGGCCTAGGTAGACGGGAGATGTTTTGAGAATGATGATGACAACAGATGTGCAAGTGTGGTCTGCACACAGTTGATGTATATATTGATCGTGGTAAGGGTTGTATGAGCCCCAAATAAAATAAAATGTACTTTTGTTGCCATCATTCTCAAAACATGTGCTTTCTATTAAGTCCTTGGTATTAGCTCCTCATTTTTCCTCCCTCCCTACCCCTTTCCCACATGAACCCTTGATAATTTATGATTTGTTATTTTTTTGTATCTTACACTGCCTGAAGTCTCCCTTCACCCACTTTTCTGTCATCCGTCACCCAGAGAAGAGATTATATGAAGATCCTTAAAATTGGTTCCCCATTTCTACCCTACCTTCCCTTCACAGTCCCTGTATCGCCACTCTCACCACTGGTTCTGAAGGGATCATCTGTTCTGAATTCCATGTATTTCCAGTTTCTATCTGTACCGTTGTACATTCTGTGGTCTAACTGGATTTGTTGATAGAATAGGCATCATGATATTGGTGGGGAGGAAACATTTACAGAGTAGAGGAAAGTTGTATGTTTCATTGTTGCTATACTGCATCCTGACTGACTCATCTCCTCCTTGTGAACCATCTGTAATAGGATTTTAAGGTCATTGATGACTGATACCTGATCCGCTCAGAACCCCTTTAACACACAGGTTGTTGTACTTCTTCCATGTGGGCTTTGTTGCTTCTGAGCTGGATGGCCACTTGTTTATCTTAAAGCCTTTAAGACTCCATACACTCTATCTTTTGACAGTCAGACACAATCAGCTTTCTTCAGTTCATTTGCTTATGCATCCACTTTGTTTTCAGCAATCATGTCAATAAGGTGAGCATCGTGGAATGCTAGTTTAATAGAACAAAGTGTCCTTGCATTGAGAGAGTGCTTGAGTGGAGGCCCAGGGTCCATCTGCTACCTTAACACTAAACCTATAAATAAATGCACATATCTATATTTCCCCATACTCATATGTAAATGATTACATACGTGTATTCCTTTATTTAGATTTCCATAAATGTCCTTTGCCTCATGGTTCTATCTTCTATTTACTTTTACTTTTCTCTTGTCCCAATATCATTCTCAGCCTTCATTTGGGTTTCAGTTACATTACCCTTGGTCAAACTCTATCAGGCCTCCTACACCCACCTCACCACCAATTTTGGTTCACTCGTTGTTCCGTTGTTCGTGAGTTTGTTAACACCACATTGTTTCCCCCACCTCCCCCTCTCCCCTGTCCTGCCAGAACTTGTCAAACCCTTTGTTTCCTTCTCCAGGTTGTTTATCCAGCCTATCATCTTATCTATTAAGGTAGATCTGCAAAAATAATAACATGCACAAATACAAGACAGAGCAAAACAAAGCAACAAAAGCAAACAAACAACAACAATAACAAAAAATGACAAAAAAGGGAAATCCTGTAAATAGTTCAAGGACTGCTTCTTGGCCTTTAGGAGTGTTTTCCAGTTGAGTCTGAGGGGGTGCCACACCCTGATCTCAACATCTATTTTTGGTACTCCCTGAGGACATCCTTTCTCTGTTCCACTTGATGTTCTGCTGCAGTCACTTCATGTTTTCCCTGAGTGTGGCAGGGTCAGATTGGGTGCAGTTCCCACACTGTATTTCCAGTGTTGTCCCCCATAGGTCTATGGGTCAGTGAAGGATGTTGTGTCTTGTGGGGAAGCAGCCACATGGTCTTCTCTGTGGATTGGCTATTCCGAGTGAGGATATTGTCCTCAAGGTTTGGTGGGTCAGGATGTGCCCCACTCTCTTTTCCTCCGCCTTCATTTGCTCTGATCAGACGTGTCTCTCTGCCTGAGTTGCAGCTTCAGTGCTTTTCTCTGAAGTAAATACTTCTGGGGGGAGGGGCAGCTGTACAGTAGTTGGGGCAGTTCTTCTTCATTAGTATTTGTGATATGTTGGCTTGTTGTGTCAACATGGCAAATGAACACATGCGAGATTAATTGAAGGGCGGAGAAGTTGGCGAGTCTCACTTCTCCCTCTCTTATGTGCAGGCAGCTGCCTTGCTTGTTCTCTGCTTCCATTTGCAAGCTACACTATCTGTGGGGTTCCTAATCCATGGACTCTGTTGCTGTAGGTTGATGTTCCTTCAAGCCCTGCTTTGCCACGCTACTGGAAAATACTTTTCTTGAACTGGGCACTGTTGGACCGAGTCATCTGACTGACTGTTGGTGACTTGCCTTGGTATTTGTTGTTTGTGGAGGGATAGCCTAATCCTCTACAGAGAACTGCCCGGTGGCCTTCAAGACTTGAAGAATTGCCAGTGTTAGCTGTCTCACAGAAGTGAGTTGCACTGAGTCATTCATACTGCTTTATAGATTAATTAAGTATTTCTTATGTATCCTGGTTTTGTATCTCTAAAGAACCCTGTCTAACACAGTATTTAATTTTCTGAATTTAAGTGGGATATGCTCAAAATGTTGTTTTGACTCCCGTGAACTTATTATAATATATTTTAGCTTCAACCTGAGCAATTGAAGGTCTGAACAGCAATCAGTTTCTGGCCTTCTTTTGAATAATGATATTGAAATTCATTGTCTGCTTCCAGAAAAACAAATAAACAAGACATAAAACTACACTGCCATTAAGACCATTCTAACTCTAATCAGCCCCATAGGAACGAGAATAATTGAGTGTCCAAATCTTTCTAGGAGCAAAGAGCCTCACCTTTCCCCCCTGAAGCAGGTGTTGTGGCAATGGAGAAGCATTGGTTTTGCAAGATTTTTCATGGGATTGCTAGCTTCAGTTCTATCATTAAGGCCATATTTTCCAGCTACTGTTCCTTTTGTTTCCAACTTTCATATTCTAACCATTAAAATTATTGAGGTCTTTTATTGAATATCTTATCTATTTTATATTCTTTATTATGGGATTTAGTGGCCTTGTGTAAATTATAATAATAGTTGTATAACCAGAGTTATATTGCAGACATCATTGCATTTCAAAATAAATCTTCAAGGGTTATGTTTAAGAATGAATGTGATGCCATTCTCCTTGAATTTATCATTCCTTACATATTAAACTGTATGATTGTTTAATTAAAAGTGACTGATATCAGTCCATTTCAGTTCAGTAATGACTAGGATATTGGTCTTTATGGGCTACAGTTCTTTTATGATGACTCCCAATTTTCATTGTTCATTCTTCATACATTCTGTGTGTCTATTATTTATGGAAGCTTGGAGCTGCTTCATTCCATTTTGAGCCAAGAATACCTAGCAAATGACGTCTCCAAAGTGGTACTCCTTTTATATCAATAGTCTGGACTCCCCTTTGAGGAGGGAGCCCATGTCCAGTCACCTTCTGAGTGCCTTCCAGCTAGAGGGGCTCATCTTCCAGCTGTCTATCTGATAATACTCTAGTACTATTAATAATATTTCAATGGCTAGTACATCAAAAGTAGGCAACCTATTCCCTTTGAAATTTTTTGTAGACTGAATGTTCAATTGAATCCACTCCACTTTGGGTGACCCTATTGATATTTGAAATACACATGATATCACTTCCAGCATCATAACACACAAGCAATCACAGTGTGGAAAATTGATAGAAAGATAAATTTCAGAGACTGATTGAGCCACATTAATCTACCTAATAAAAGACAATGGCCTGGAAATGACAATGAAAAGAAAAGATTGAAGAATAATCAATGCAATTGAATTACCGCAGTAGAAAACATAAAATATAATCTGCATTTCCAGAAAAAGAACACGTTTATATTGGCAAAATACAGCCAGCCTGCTCATTAGACATGAAGACAGTGAGATTTCTTCTCACACACTTTGGGCATGTCACTGGGAGAAACCAATGCCTTGAGATGGGACACTATGTCTGGTAGAGTTCAACAAAAAAACAAAAAAAAAAAAAGGAAGATCCTCTATGCGACAGATTGACACAGTGGCTGCACCAATGGGCTTATACATTAGCAAAGATTTTGAGGATACTACATGTCTTGTTGGTGTTTCATTATATTATGCAAAGAATTTCTTGGAGCTAGAAATGATTCAATGGTACCAAAGATGTTTTTTTTTAATCTATCTTCTGCCTTTCTCCTTGATTGATGGTTGTATCCTGTTTTCCCTATCATTCCACATATACAATGATTTCCATATCTTTCTACTAACTACAGTATTTCTTCTGTTATCCACTCCTCAATCTAAAAAAAATTACTCCATTTTAATCACATCTCATTGGAAGTAAAAACCAAAGTTCTCAAAAGCTCCTTCCCATTCAGACCCTATTTTTTCTCTAACAAGTAAGTCTTTTGAGCTCATTGTCTGCTACTCCCTTTCTTCTTTCAATTCCTCTCCAGTCACACAGTCATAAATGAAGATTCTTATATATTTCTTCTCTGTACTCATATATAAAACATTCCAGCATATTTACCTGGAAATTAAATAAATTAGTTATTGAGTGTGGCGGGTTGTCTTATGTGCCCATTAATATGTCATTAATATCTACAATCATTTGAATTTAAATTGAAGAGACTGGCCTTGATAATTTACATATGCATCACCCAAACAATTGTTAGGTTCAGAGTGCACAAACTAATATTTCAAGATCAAGAATAAATGATGCCTCAACATTGAAGCATCAAGTCCCGCTTCAATTTGCTGATGTGTTGAACAGACACTGGACTTGCTAGCCTCCACACTCACCCCACACTTAGCCAGTTGCTTAAAGTATATCGCTACTTGTACTGTTTCTCTAATTTCAATTATCGATACATAGATGCATATTTTCATTTTAATATATAGTAATAAAGTAACTTCTGAAGTAGTTGAACCAATGTATACTGCTGGCAGTCTAGTATGAAAATTATAGGATCCCAAAATCATAGGATTCTGCTATTTTCAGTGTTGTGAATTTTTTAAGTTAAATATTTAATATTTTATTATACATCTTATTAATTACGGGCATACTATTATTAGTTTTTTTCCATGTTTAATCATTTTATTGGAGGCTCATACATCGTTTCTCATAATACATAAATACATATACTATGCCACGCTTCTTCACATGCCTACAGCTGTCATTACTCTATGAACCTCCACCTTTCCATCCGAGCCTCTGACCTCAGCCTCCCATCCCTTCCCCTCGATCCTTGTTCCCCACTCCCCCACCAACTCTCAGTACTCCATAAATTATTGTTTTGTCATAAGTTACACTGCTCGATGTCTCACCTTGCCCTCTCCCCCAGTGTCTATCACCCTGGTAGGGGGTTATATGTAGATCCCTGAAGTTGGCTGCCCCTCTCCACCCCACCTTCGCTCCACTCATTCAGCAGCTTCATTCCCATTACTGGTCCCATGCGGTTCATCCGTCCTGTGCTCCCCGCATTTCCATTTCTCATCTCCACAGTAGTGTAGAACTGGGACCAGGACAGTTGGAGGGAGGAAGCCTTCAGGAACTAGAGGAAAGTTGTATGCTTCCTTGCCACCTTACTGAGCCTCACTCACCTGTCTCCTCCCCAAGACTCCCCTGTGCGAGAGTGTCCAATTGCCCACAGGTGGGCATTGGGTCCCCACTCCACTCTCCCCCCATTCGTAGTGATGTGGTTCGTGATCTTTGAGGTTTTATATCTGCTTCCTTCAGCCCCCTGTGATCACACATGCTAGTGTTTTTCTTCCATGTGGGCTTGCTGCTTTTGTGCTAGATATTCATCCATTTACCCTCAAGCCTTTGCGATCCCAGGTGCTTTATCATTTGGTAGTTGGGTGCCATCAGACTGCTCCTCTCTGTCTGTGTCTGCTCCCTTCTGTCTTCCATGATCTTGTTGCATGGGTGGGCACACAGTAATATGATTTTTGCTCTTTGATGCCTGATATCTGGGTCTTTCCACATCTCATGGTCGTGCAGACTGGTGTGCATCTTTTAAGATGAGCTTTGTTGTTCCTGGGCTGTATAACTGTTTGTTCACCCTCAAACTTTTAAGTCCTCAGATGTCACATCTTTTAATAGCCGGGTACCATCAGCCATCTTTACCACTCTTGCTCAATCCCCACATGTCTTCAGTGGTTGTCTCATGCGAGATCACTCACAGTGATACAATTTTTCCTGTTTGATGCCTGAGGCCTGGTCCTTTTGACATCGTGTGGCCACTTCTTCCCTGTAGGCTTGGATACCTCTCCGCTAGATGGCCATTTGTTTATCTTCAGGCTTTGAGGCCCCAGAATCCATGTCCTTTGGTAGCTGGGCACCATGGGTTTTCTTCACCACATCTGCTTATGAACCTATTTGACTTCAGTGATCACATTGGGCCAGTGAGCATTCTGAAATGCCCAATTAGTAAAACAAAGTGTTCTTGCCTTGAGGGAGAGCACCTTGGTAGGGATCTAAGGTCCATCTTCTATCTTACTATTATTAAACATATAAATATATGTATCAAGATTGTTCTTTCCTTATAATATGTGCTTGTGTTTACATATGTATCTATTTGTGCTTAGACCTCTGTAAGTGCTCTTTGCCTTCTAGTTCCTCTATTTCCTTCTGCCTTCCTCCCATTCCACTGTCATACTCTTTCATCATTTGGGTTTCAGTACTTTCTATTACATTACCCTTACTTTGGGCCCACTAGGTCTCCCACACCCTCTCTGCCACCGACTGAGGACTACCCGTTGTTCTCCTGAGCCCAGAGTCTGTCCAGGCCCCTATTCCTCTTACCTCTCCCCCGTATCCTGCCAGTCTTCCTCTCCTCCCCACTGTCCAACCAGTAGTGCTCCATTCTTGATTAGATCCATTTTGCGGGCTCAGCCCACATTTCTTTCCAACCATATGACCCCCAAAATATCCTTTGTCATTGTCTACTTCCATAAGGAGCAGGTCCTGTTCCTGTTTGTCCTGTCCCCCCTGTGGTGTAGGTTTCTGCAAGGGCGTAGTCTTCTGGGCATCATGGGCAGGGCTCTGGTTGTCATGGGGACTGGACCATCTCTCTTTCTCATCCTCTATATCCACCTGTCTCCATGTGGGTATGGTATTCTGGACCCTCCCCAAGCCTTTCATGTCTGGATGTGGCCGGCCCCGTAGCAATATCTTTTCATACCTTCTTCCATGTGACCATTCTGTCTTAACAGTTGAGTGCTTCATGGTAAGATCTACATGCCCACTCCAGCTTCTGTTGAAATAAGACCCTTACTCTCCCCCCAGAGTGGGCTAGAGTCCTCCTCCCTCTGATATCCTTTCACTTTAAAGCTCCTCTTTTCTCCTCCCCCCCACCTTCCTTCTCCCTTACTGAGCTGTACCCAACATGTACCTTCCTAGGTTTAGTTCCCCCTCCTCCTCTTTCCCTAAATCTCGACCCAACTGTTAAGTTATAAGAGGATTCTCCTCTAAACGTACCTGTTGATTGCACTTAGCTCAGGGGACTCATGCTATATTTCTCCTTTTGTGGTTGACGGACATCATTTAGCATAATTTCCTCCAGCTCCTCCTATGAGGAGACGTGTTTCACATGCTCCTCAGTGCTTTTGAGTGAAGCATAGTACCCCATTGTGTGTATATGCCAGAGTTTGCTGATCCACTCATCAACCAATGGGAATTTAGATGGTTCCCAATTCTTTGCGATAGTGAATTGCGTTGCAAGAAACATTAGCGTGCATACGGCTTGTCTTGGTTTATTTCTTACCTCTTCTGGGTATATACCCATTGTCAAATACAGTGCAAAAAGATGATTCTCTCAGTGTGGAAGGCACTCATCATTCCACCAGGGAAGAGCGCCCTCTATAATGTAAAGCCAATATTACTGATGCAAAGCTTTCAGGACATTCACCTGCTAATAGGGTACAACTCAAGATGAAAAGAATGAAAGAAACAGCTGAAAACATACATTTATGATCAGAACTTAGAATGTGTGAAGTATTATTTGATGAAAATTGAAAATCAGCAAAAATGAAATACAGTGCATAAAGATAGAAGAATTTTTAGCTAAAATGAACCAGTATTGACCACTTTTAATCAGACAATCATATATATTAATATGTCAGGTCTAACACATATAAAATGAAGGGCATTGTATTCTTCATCAAAATTCAAGATGTATCTTGTAATACAATGCTCCTTGTGATAGTATAATATCTATACACCTATAAGGACATCCAGTTCATGACAACAATTACTCAACTTCACACAGAAGTCACTAAAGCCAATGATGGATAAAAATGGAAGAATTCTGCCAAACAACTTCAATGTGAAATATGCCATATATACAATATAGTTAATCAAGATGCATTAATGCTTATTGGAGATTAGATTACAAAAGTTGGGAATAGAAAGAGAGGCTCAGAGGTTGGAAAATCTGGCTGTAGTGATATAAGTAAACTGGATATCTCAAAATAGAATTTTGCTGAGTCCATAGTTATTTCCTAACAACATGAAAGACAGCTATATATGGTTAAAGGCATAAAATATACCAAAATATGCCAAAAAGATATAAAATATACTTCACTTGCAGAAATAGATGATGGAGAAACCCAATATCAACTACTAAAAAAGTCCCTGGCCCAACTCTGGATTAGACCACTGTGCTAGTCTGCGTAGACTAGAGAAACAAATTCATAAACACGCATATGTATATAAGAGAGTTTTCTATAGAGGGTAATTGTTCATTAAGAAAACATCCCAACCCAGTGCAGTCCAAGGTGATAAGTTTGATTTTAGCCCATATGTTTGATACCAATCTATAAAGTCCTTTTCAGACTCAAGAAACACACACAATGAAGTCAAACTACAGGACAATCACAAGCCATGTCTGATACCAGTCTATAAAGTCTCCTTCCAACTCATGAGGCATGTGCAATGACACCAGGACAGTCATGGGGCAGTGAGTGTGGAGTCTTGTGTATCCAGCAGCAGTAGAATCATCCAGATGCTGGCAGGAGTTGCTCCATGGCTCCTTGTTTCCAGGCCTCAGGGTCCATCAGCAGTACCCATTGGTGGTAGAAGCATCTCAGTGCTGTCAGGGTTCTCTCTGGGGCTTTTCCAGCTTCAGAGGTATGGTTCCATCAGGGTAATCGCATGTGGCTTCTGTTTCTGCTCCTCCAGTCTCCAGGACTCAGGGTCTATAGCATGCAGCCATGTGGTCTTGACAGTAGACCATCTCCAAAAGACTGTGTTGATGGTCTCTTACCTCCAATTGGGAAATATCACAAGACTTCCCAGAATTCTCAGAAAAAAGCCATGCCCACACACAGGTCTCATTGGCTATCTTCAAATTGACAGTTAGACTCCACCCCTACACGTCCTGTGCTGAAACTGACACAGATCAGTGACTTCCACAATGTTGGTTGAATAATCTGGAAAAGGATATTAATAATGGTTGTACAACATGAAGAATACAATCAATGGCATTGTTATAAATAGACAAGTTGCAGATTTGGAGATTTTTTTTTGTGTATATCTTTTGCCACAGTTAGAAGATAATAATTACATGAATGAGTATAAGAAGAATGTGTCTAGAATTGAATGTGGCAATAATTGTACAACCCTGTTGATGTGATGAAATTTATGAAATAGCATATGATGTGGATGAAGTGTTAATAAAACTTAAAAATAAATCTGTGCATAATGCTGATGACTCAAGAGTTCCCAGGGTAGTCTTTGAGATCTAATTAAAGGGTACTATATAGGCATCCTGGTGGTAGAGTAGTCGCATGTTGGATTGGGATCAACAAGGTCATCCGTGGGAGAACAATGGGGTTTTCTACTCACTGAGACAATTCGACCCTTTCTTTTCCTTTTTTTTGTGATGGATCACTATACTTTAATTATGTTCAATTTGTAACAATGAAAATGCATCCTGCATATCAGATATTTACATTATGATTCATTACAGTTGTGAAGTAGCAGCAAAGCAGTTTTATGTTTTGGGGTCACCACAACATGAGGAACTGTCTTAAAGGGTCATGGCATGAGAAAGGTTGAGGACCACCAGCACAGAAGGTTGAAGAGCAATGGTGGAGGCAGTTGAGCAATGGTGGATGCAGTCATTAGAAAATTATCTACCAACTTATGATATATCTTTGCTTTTTGACTTCTTTGTCTGGGCACAAGTGAAAGCATCAGAGGCATGATAAGTAGTATTCTACCACCTTTTTGCTTGACAGACTTTCAAGTAATTAAAGGTATATATGTTTTTCCTCAATTGAGCTTTTATTCCTAAGGTCAAGGAAGTCCTTAAAGATATACATGCATATGCTTAAGTTTCTCTATCATTGTATGCAGACATACCATCAAGGATCTATTTATTCTATTTGTTAATGTATTTTTAAAATCATTTTATTGAGGGCTCATGCAGCTCTTATCATGATCAATACATACATCTATCATATGTTGACCTCATTATAGAGTCACTATAAGTAGGAATCAACTTGATGGCAGTGAGTTTGATTTTTTATTTGATATATACTCTAATAAGACATACAGACATATACAGAGAATTACACACATATAATCTATAATCTGTGCTTGAAAAGAAGACATAATCTGTTTTTGGAACATGTATTCATGTGTGTGCATACAGATACAACTCCTTAAAAATTGTGGAAAATAAAATTAAGGGATATTTGAATTTTCTCACAAACTTGAACATCCCCTTTTGAAGTTTTCCAGGAACATTTTGAAGCAAGGATGTTTGTATCTATATTAGAGAAAGAGAATAAGTCAGTACTTGGGTGCTGCAAACACAGACAGTGAAACATCGACCTGCTTACAGAAAAATGAGCCATTCATGTCCATGTCAAGGTGCCTTGCAAGAAAGGAATGGCAATCAACTTTTGAAAATTCTGACCCACATGGGATTGCCTTGAGTTATAATCAACTCAACAGAAGCTGTCAAAATACATACACATATACATGTATATATACCATATTTTTTGGACCATAAGACATACCTCACCTTAAGAAACATTCAGTTTTTAGATCAGAAAAACAATAAAAATATTCTGAGCCAAAAGAACCTGTATACTAAAATGTGCTGGGGTACCACACCTTCAGATTACAAGAGGCACCCTCAGGTTTCCCCCACTTTGGGGGAGGGAAGTACATCTGATGGTCTGAAAAATATGGTACATATATATTGTGTTTATATCAAATTCAGTATGTATATACATTTGATTTGTATTCATATTGTACATTAACAATATATTTCTAAAATAATTTTATGTTATACCTATTGATATTATCCCTCACTTTTAGAAGTGTCCTTTAATATTTCATATCTCTATTACTGTACTGAATACTTTTTTCCTTAGAGCTACTGTTTTTGTTTTTTTTTAATTTGAAAATACTTCTCTCTTATTAGTTGTATCTGCTCTGTTTTCCTCATCTACTTCACTATTTCAAGTATTTAAATGTTTCTGCTTTGTGTTTTAGTTATCTTGGTGGAGAGAGGGCATGCTGTATCCACTGCAATGAAGCAGACTTTTGGAATATCTAAATTCAATAATGCCTCCCCAAACAGCAGAGCATCTGATTCCTACTAAATTGTATTGATATTCCATATAATGGTAGGGAGAGTCTTCCACCTGTTACAAGCAAGTAAATTCAAAAACCTGAGGGCCTTGATGGTAGCCCATACAGAAGCCCTCCTCAGCTGCAGCAAAAGGCCAGACATTCTCAAACAGCAGCAGGTTAGAGAAGTGATTGTCAGCATCACAGAGCTCCGGAGACAAAAAAAAAACAACACATTTTTCATGGGAAGAACAAGAACCTGGTATGGAAAATGTAGGCTCCTGAAAACTGGACACAGTACATCTGGAGGGATGTCCCGAGGATAATGATTCTGTAAGCCCTCTCCACTCCAAACACATGGCCCTTCTAGGCCCGTGAAAGGGGCCTACCCTTGTCAATGAACAGCTTGAAATGAACCTTGCAATGAACTTACCGTCATTTCTGCTGTAAGTTAAAAGGCTACAGAAGTTTCTCTATTACTAAGTAATTAATGAGAAGCCCTGGTTGTACAGGCCCGCTCATTGGGCAGCTATGAACAAAATAATCAGCTCTAAACCACCAGCCACTCACCGGGAGAAAGATGAGGTTTTCTGTCCCTGTCAAGGTTTCTCAGTCTTGTTAATCCCCAGGCACTTTACTTGTCTTCTATAGTCCCTAAGAAATGGAATCAAAACGATGGCAGTTAGTTTAGATTGGGGGTTAGGTAATCCATAAAACGGAATTTTCCTATAAATTGAAGCCTCTTTATATGTGCACCTCGCAAGTGCTTCACCTTCCCTCCAGGTTGCTAGACATATCCAATCGCATTGCCATCCAATCGATTTCAATTCATGATGAGTCCACTCAGGAGCCAACAAGGTGGGTACAGTGGACGGTCACGACAAAAGGTTGTGTCGGATGTCCTCCTCAAGGAAGCAGCTTGCCAAGCCTTTCTTCAGTGGCACCTGTAAATGGTGTCACACTAACCTGTTACAAAACAAATTTGGTGACATCTAGTCCATGCTTTTTTCTCCAAAAGTCTTTTCACTGGGATACAATGCAGATGTATCTTCCCATTGTTCAATCGCACCAAGCAGTATTGTGAAATTGCTACCACTAACGGTTTCAAAAATTTCTCTTTCTTCTTGAACTCCTTTATATCATTTTCCCTTTACCCTAACCTTCCCTCACTGTACTCCCCAGCAACCCTTATTCTATGTCTTTATAGGTTTATCAATCCTGGAGATCATATACTGAGAAACATGCAGCAAAAATTCTAGTCAGTTCTGGCTGATAGTAACACAATAGGACAAGCTACGCCTTTTAGGTTTCTGAAACTGTAAATCTTTATTGGAGCTGAAAATCTCATCTTTTTCCCCAAAGAGAGATGGGTAGACTCAAACTGCTGACCTAGTGGTTAGTAGCCCAGCACATTACCCTTTACATCACCAGAACTACTTTAATTAGCAGTTAACCACAAACCTTTTATGAAACTCAGGGGCATAAGACAGATTTATAAGTTTCTAATTTCCTATGAGCTTTAAAATATGAAAGGATTTCTAAAATTTAATAGAAAAATCCCATTATCTGTTAATTCCAAGATATTTTTGATGCTACTTCTTATATATTTCTGTTATCAAGGTGAGATGCAGTCTGTCTAGAGTGATTTGGCTATACCAATCTCAAAACAAAGAGGTGAGGAAAGACAATTTCATTCACTCTGGCGAGTCAAGGAGATGAGAGGAGAAATTTCTTCAGGCCCTGTTCACCCACAAACAGCAAATCCTGCTATTATAGGAAGAAATATATTAGGTCTACTTATTCTCTGTCCCATGCAATTTGGACATAAGAGAAGAGGCACATTCCTGGAAAAGTACCATGCTTGGTACAATCCAAGGCCAGTTATAGTGAAGATCTTTGGTGAGATGTATTAATACAGTGGCTCCAACAATGAACTCAAACATAGCAACTTGTGATTATGACCCTGAACTTGATGGTGCATATTGTAAAGTGCGTCAATATGAGTTGGCCCACTCAAAGACATCTACAAGAGCAATAGTTGCATTTATCATTATTAAGGTCAGGTAGATCCTGCATGGACTGCCTTATCTGGAGGGCATAGTGAGCTATGTCAACTTGAGGTGAAATATCAATCTGCAAACATAGTCTAATCATAGGTAAATTATCTATGTCACTTTCGGGCAGAAGCTAGTGTTAAGGACTTGCCTAATCCAGAGTATTTTATCATTGTTGTCAGTTTGATAAAGCAGACTTTTTGTTTCTGTATTGTTCCTCCCTAAATGTTTAGAACAAGACTCACTTTTGAGTCATTTTCATTCCAAATTCTGAATTCTGATTCTGCCTTTAAGGAGGTATATGGGCTAAACCAGTATGGGAAAAGTTCTAGTTACACTTGCATTTGAGCCTAATGAGGTTATATACATAATATACAAAAAGAAAAAGATTTTATGCAAGTATAAGCGAAACTATTAGCATAAATATGTGTCTGAGTTAACTAAAGTTAGGTAACCAAGAATTTAACCAGTCTTATCAACTTGGCTGTTAGCTATGGAATATGGAACAGTTAGATCTTTTTCTAACCTTTTTATGTCTTCCTTTACCTGTTCATCAATATTGCTCTCAGTACAAGAAGTTCTGACTACAGCACATACTCTTTCTGGCTGGACCAAAAGAAATTCCAAAACTACTTTGTTATCTAATATAAATTTTGCCAAGGGATGAAGAGAGGGTTGCTGGGCTTGTGTGACACCTGCAATATTAGCTGCCAGGTTTTTCATAGTGTTGGGCAAATTTCCAAAGGAGTATTTTGAGTCAACAACTCAACTGTATGCCAAGGGGAAAAAACTCTTTAAACGGAGGACAATAGTCCTGGGTTTCATCCAAATTGTTATGTCTACTTTGGCTTGTCGATCATTATTTAAATTTTCCATTTTTTTTTTAGAATATGAGAAAAGATTAAATTGTTAGTTTGGTGAAGGATATCATTATACGAGTGAATGAATAAGGGAATCATATGTATCTTAGTGTACAGTGCCCAAGAATACCCCATCAATGGACAGAAGGTCGGGGTGGTGTATATAAGGCTTAAATTCAGGATACTTTGTCTCCCCCGCATGAAAATGCATACCCTAAAAGGGCTAATAAGATTGCATCCCTAATGTGGCCACTCTAGGTGGGATGATCTAGAGAAGTGGTTCTCAACCTTCCTCAGGCTGCAAGACTTGCAAACAATTTCTCATGCTGTGCTGACCCCCCCCCCCAAAAAAAAACCCTTAAATTTATTTTCATTGTGACTTCATAACTGATATTTTGCTCTTGTCATGAATCAGATAAACCCTCTGAAAGGGTTTGACCCCAAAGGGCTCATGACCCACAAATTGAGAACTGCTGGGCTAGAGAGTTAGTTTAAACCATGGCTCATTTAATGACCTTTTTACAAGCGAATAACAAACACAACTAATGGAACTATATAAACTGTGGCTAAATAAATAAATAAATAAATAAATAAATAAATAAATAAATAAATGCCCTGTTAAATAAACTCTCACAGAAACATCGGATATAAATTTGGATAAATCTTTAGGGCTCAAATGTCCAATTAGTACACTTACCAAGTCTCCATGCACTCTCATCTTCATTATAATGGGAGTAATGTGAGCTGATGTGAGTAATCACCAAATGACTGTATAGCAGCATTTATTCATATGTGTGAGGTTAGATTGAACCAGGGTGTTCAAGGTTGGAATTTCATCACATTCTAATGTAAACTGTCTGCTTGAAAGTAACAGTGGATTGGGAATATGGGAGTGGTAAACTTGCTTCTATAGGGAAGCCTAGAGAAGCAAAATCTGTGAAAAATAGGAGATCCTTGATGGCAGAGTGATTGTGTATTGGACTGCTAACCACATGGTAAGCAGTTCAAGACCACACACTGCTCTACAGGAGAAAGACTGGGCTTTAGCTTTGAATAAAGAGTTACAGTCTCAGACACTCATACAGGCATTCTACACTGCCCTGTCAGGTCACTTAGAGTCAGCATCAGATGCGTAGAGCTTTTGTAGTATGCGTTTTTCCTGCTAGGTGAGCATCAAGCAGCTGAGTTAGTGTACCCAGTGATGTCACCAGGTAGCTTGCCTCTGATGACTGTGAATTCTCCATATTTTGGAACCTTGCAAACTTTGGGTCCTTGTTTTTTGTGATGGCTGATTTAAGAGAACTCTGAAATTTTGTTTCCTGTGTCAGAATAATGCCACAGAAACTGTAGTGCTAACGAGCACAGCTTACAAGGACAGCACTGGGGGGGAATCTCAAGTGTACAAGTGTTTTTCCTCCTTTCAAACAAGGTGAAATATTGATTGATGGCTAACCTCCTTCTCCACATTCATCAAATTCCCAAAAGGCAAAAAGATTGACTGCTAGTGCATTTGAAGTTTGTTCCTCCAGGTCAGACTGTTAATCAAGCTTTCCATTTAGCGGTTCTGCAAAGATACCCTAACAATGTGCAACAAAAACAGCCTGATTTGTTTCAGACAGAGGAGTGGGTTTGCTACCATGACAATGCACCTGCTCGTGCAGTCATCTCAGTGCACCAGTTTGGGGCATAAAACAAAGCCAAAACCAAAGAAAAACAGCATGCCTCTCTTTCCCCGTTCACCTTACTCACCTGACCTTGCTCTGTGTGCATTCTTTGTATTTCTGAGAATGAAGAGGTACATGAAAATTCAACAACTTGATGGCATTTCAGAATTGAAGAAACAGAATGAGAGGGCTGCTGTCAGCCATAGGGAGAGATAAAAAAAAGAAAGTACAGATTTGATAAATGTATTAAGTGCAATGGAGAGTACTTTGAAAGTTAAGGATACTGTGTGTGTGTATATATATATATATACACACACACATATATATATTTGAAAAAATCCATTTCAGGGGGTACCAACATATGTATATGTGTGTGTTTATAGCAAAGGAATCACAGAGTTGAGTCCATGCTCATTCAAAGTCAGGATCAGGTATTAGGAAATCCTGAACAATGTCATTAATATCACCTGCAAGTAAATTAAATCTGGTTCAGCAGAGAATGCAGACAAAGTGATATCATCAAGAGAATTCTAGAAAAAAAATATTACTTCTGTTTTATCAACTATGTAAACTCAAAGAATGAGAATTTCAGGGTACTTCATTGTGCTCATGCAGAACCTTTATCTAGACCATGTGTACTGAGGTGCTGGGGAGGAAAACTAAAAGTCATAGAGACTGCTAAAAGGATAAGTAGATCAGTCGTGGAAAAACTATAACAAGACTGATCTTTAGAGGCCAGGATGGCGAGACTTCATCTTAAAGACTTTGGACATACTGTCAAGAGAGAGCAAGTCCTAGCAGAGGAAATCAAGCTTGATAAAGTAGAGGAATGGCAAACAAGAGGAAAGCCCCCAGCGAAATAAGTCACACAGAGACTGCAACACTGGGCTCAGTAAGAGAAATCATTGCCAGGGTCATGCTTGGATTTGATATGTCGTGCGCAGGATCGCTATGAGCTGGTCCCTGCTCCGTGGCCCCCAACAACATATATATTTCAAGCCTGGCCACTTTATACAGGATGCCAGATAATAGTTGATTCATTTGAATTAACATATTGGGAAATGTATCAAACTTCCCTGCACCACCATAAGAACAAGCAAATCTGTCTGGAAGGAAACACTCCTAGAATGCTCTTTCAAAGTGGGGAATAGTGACACAGTCTTCTGTACTACGGATCTGTTAATAGGAGGGACCATTCCTGGAAAAGGACATCATGCATGGTAAAGTAGAGGGCTGGTGAACAAGAGGAAGACTCTCAGAGAGACAGAGCAACACAGTGCATGCAGCCATGGGTTCCAGCATATATATATATATATATATATATATATATTTATTCCGTATATATATATATATATACGGAATTTAGGAGGCGTTAATTGAAGTGGAATTAGATTTTGGATTTCTGGAGATAAAAATAATGAACAATTAGGTTTTTATAAGCACTATCCATGATATTGACAATCTTTGATTTCTTTTGTTTTAATTTGGTTGACAAAATCTAAAACAAACTATTTCCCTGTTCAGCTATGTCCACATACATATGTCAATGACATTGAATATATTGTCCATGTTACACCACCTTTTACTCATCATTCCCAGATCATTAGTCTAAGCTAAATGTACCTACAGGAAATACCCTCATCCCCCCTCCTAAAATTTGCCTTTTTGAATTTCAGGCACTGGAACATTTTATGGTGTTGAAAGCCTCATCTCTCTCCCTTTGAGTAGCTTGTGGATGGATGAATTTAGATTACTGCCCTTGTGGTTAGCACAGCGCAGAACCCATGAGGCCCCCAGAGCTGCCTAGTAGTCAGTAATAATCTTTGATTTCTGTATAGATGTTTTTCAAGGTCATTGCAGTTCATATAAGCCTTTTGTGTCTGAGCATTTTCACTCAGTATCATTTTTTCAAAGTTCCTCCCTTTTGTAATATGCATTAGGAATTCATTTATCCTTGTGGCTGAATAATATTCGATTGTGCATAAGCATCACATTTTGCTTATCTATTCATCTATAGAAGGGAGAATGTTTTAAATAAGGAGACTAGAGGCAGTTGTAAAATACACCAATATCAAAATTTTCAGTGAATATACAATGACCAACCTGAAGAGTATCACAAATAACTAAATCAGAAAGTATGACATTGAGTGTGTGGAAAGAGATACATTTTAATAAATATTCAATTTTATATGGAAACTGAATTTCTGCAGTTTTAAGGAAATTCTAGTGTGGTTTTTGAGTTAACAGCTACTGATATCAGAAGATTGATTCATTTTTATGTTGGCTGCTTAATTAGATATGCTTGGCCTTTGCCTGGGATTTCAAATTAAACAGGGGAAGCTATGGTGTTGCACTAGAAAATATCCATGATGTCTTTATTTCTGGGGATATTAATTCACTGCTCCTAATTTCTTTGTATCCCTTCACATTCAACATTGTGTATAGCTTTTTCATCTCACTCTAGGGAAACAAACCACCATATCAATCATGCCTTACATTTACACAGCGCTTTTCAAAACATTTATATTAAGTATCTCATTTGTGTCTCACAAACACTTGAGAAATTGAAAGTGATAGTTTTCTCATTCTAAAGAAGAGAGAACTAATTAATTTGAGTTAGTACATCTACATTCACACATGTTATTATCTATGGTCTCCTTTTAGTTTTTCAGTGTTTCAATCAGGCTTGGGTATCAATGCCATGCGGTTTTCCTTTGAAAAATGGCACAGGCAAAAGCACTAAAGACAATGGAAGGATGCAAGGGATCACTTTACCCCCATATTTTTCTTGGTGATTTTCATCCATTTCAGAAAGTAGCATAAAAGCATTAACAAATGGCATTTAAGAAAATAAACTAAAGTTATATAGAGACGTTTGTGAACAATAAAAATATACCATGTGGGTTCAACATAAAGAACTTCAACATAAAGAAAACAAAAAATGCTCACTATTGGACCAATAAAGTCATGATAAATGGAGAATAAAATGGAGGGTACTTGAAAATGGGATTCACAATGAACATTCATGGAAGCAGTTATGGAATCAGAGGACATACTGAATTGGCCAAATCTTCAGGACTAGGCATCTTTAAAGTGTTAAAGAACAAAGTGTCACTTTGCTAATTAATAAGAACACCATGGTCTTTTAAATTACTATATATGAAAACTAAATAGTGGATAAGGCAACTGAAGAAAAATCAAAGCCTTTCAATTATGGTAAGTCAAATATTGAATTTTCCAAGGAATACCCCAGAGAGAAACAGTCTGTCTTGGAAGAACTATCATCAGAATGTTTTTTTTTTTGAAGACACATTCGTGAGACTTCCTCTAATGTATGTTGACTTACTCTTCTTCTCGAGTTCCTTCCAATAGCAAGGGCTCATCTTCTAACAGACGATGTTCCAATGCTTTTTTTTTCTTTTTTTAGAAGTGAATCACCAGTTCCTTCTGCCTAGTGTCTGTTAGCATACAAACTCTGCCGAAGCCTGTCCACTGTGGAGGAAGCAGCAGTGTTTCCAATAGTAGGGACATGTCTTCCAGCGTCACAGTCACCTATAAACAACCTCAGTGCAATAAACTGACAGGTGAGTGGTGGTTCATAGAAGTATTCAATTTTGAAACACAATCTAAACTTGAGGAAATAAGTAAATTGATTGTAAATAAAGAATGATAGGCCTTGTGAGGTGACATGGTGGATTCAGGCATTCATCAGCATTCCAACAAAATTTCAAGCATAAATGGGATCTCCTATTCCTTGAAAATTAAATAAAATTCTACTGGACACTCATTGTTTAAAAAGAAGAAAATGAAAAATTCCTAAATGTGTATATTATCCTGCAGTAAGCCTTAAATACCTATAACCATATTATACCCTATAGTCTTTGTTATAATTACTTACAAGATTGATGTACTACTAGAGGGGAAATTATTCTCCATTTTCATATACTATTTAAAACAATGGTGTTTGCAGCAAGAAACGTCAATTTGATCAAAGTGACTTTGAAGATATTTTCTAACAAACAACAACTGAGAAATTATCAGTATCTATGTGCATGGTATGATAAATCAGAAACAACTGTTGCAATAAAGAGACCTCAGAATCACACTTAGACATACAAATTTCATGCTGTTCATTACTGTGCGGATTCAAAAATACTTTCATAGAATCCTGCTCAACAGGGCTGAGCCCCAGTGGCGTAAGCGGTTGAGTGTGGGACTGCAGCCTGTGGGCTTTGTGGTTCTAATCCAGCGGCGTCTCTCAGGAGCAGCACTGGGTAGCGCCCAGAACCACCAGAGGCAGTGATGCCCAAAAAACAAAACAAAAAACAAAAACAGAATCCTGCTCAATATAGGAAAATTACTGAACAGAATTCCTGGAGCCAGGAAGATTGGATGAAACTCTGAAAATATTGTCCTGATATATTCTTTTCACTGTAAACCAGAAATGTACTCTGAATTTTTAGAAAATAGAATGATAATTTTGCATAACAGGGAACAAAAATATAAAGAAGCATAATTAGAAATATCCCAGTGGTATTTCAGAGGAATTAGGAATTTCAATATGACCTCATATATTTCAATATATGTACACATAAACATAGATATTGTCTAGATCTTAGATTATATTGTATCTTGGGAGTCATAAGATGCACCCTGTTATTAGAACAGGAAAGCAAGAAAAAATATTCTGAACCAAATAGTACCAGTACACTAGATTATTTATTAAAATAAAGCAAAATATGATAATAATCAGCAGCATAAACTCAAAAGTGGTATTCAGAACCATCATCACTTGCGATAACATATGAGGGGAGGCATGCGCTGTGCACATCATGTACCTGAGCGATCCACAGCATGCAAACAGCAGCGGACAGTAAGCGGGCCCATGGGATCATAAACAATTGTTCTGGGATACCACACCTATGCACACTTGTTTTCCCCCCACTTCTGGGGGAAAGGGTGTGTCTTATGGTAATTTTGATGAATTGATTTAAAAAATGAGGTGTTTTTAGAAAAAGGGTTAACCCCAGCTTTAGGGCAGGAAAAATAAAATCTGAGTCAATGCAGAAGCACAATATCTCAGCATAAACACGGCTGAGGATTTCTGTGGAACAGGACATAAATTTCTCACATGTTAGTTCAGAGTGAAATAGAGGATATTGAAAACAAGTCCCCAAAAGCCAATATATGCCTTTGAGAATCCTGTCTCATCTGATTTTCAAGGACACTGAAGAATAAAGTTGACTCATTTAACATGAATGGCAGAAGACCTGAAGAGCTGCTACATGACAGCAAGAACAGCAAGTAAAGATCAAATTGTATGTCAGAAGAGAATCTGAAATTATCAGCTAAAGTAAATGAAAGAAATGTGGAAGTAAAGAGTTGAGCAGAAATTTCCAAGGAGTCACCAGATAAGACAAAATACAGTATATTAAAAGGTACAATAACCTGGTGTTATTAAATTAAACAGTAAAAACACCCTCAGCTTTTCTCGGTCTCAATATCAAGTAAATAAAAATCATTATAATTGGACCAATAGGAAAGATCATGATAAAGTTACAAAAGTTTGAATTGTCAAGAATTTCATCTTATTTGGATCCAGAATTAATGCACATGGAAGCAGCATTCAAAGGAAATTGAACAATATATTTATTGCATTGGGGAAATCAACTACACAAAACTTCTTTAAAATGTTGAAGACCAGGCTGAGCCCTGGTGGCCTAGTGGTTGTGTGTAGGACTGCAGCCCACAGGGTTAGTGGTTTGAATCCAGCAGCAGCTCTCCGGGAGCAATGCTGGGCTTTCTACTCCCATCAGGGCAGTGATGCCACTAAAAAACAAACAAACAACTAAAATGTTGAATACCAAAGATGTCATTTTGAAGAGTAAGCTGCGCCTAACCCAAACCATGGTATTTTCAGTGACCTCTTCAGCATGTGAAAATCAGACATAGACTAAGGAAGACTAAAGAAGAATTCACAAAGAATTTGGAAATCATATTGAAATATGGACTATCAGAAGAACAAAAACAGATCTGTCTTGAAAGAAGTAGAGTCAGAATGCCCCTTAGAGGCAAGCATGGTAAGGATCAGTCTCGTGTACATGGACATGTTATCAGGAAAAGAAATCATGCTTGGTAAAGTTAAGGGACAGTGAAAATGAGGTACCGCCCCCAACTCGATGGATTGACCCTATGGCTGTAACAATGAGCTCAAACATAACAAAAATTGTGAGAATGCAACAATACTGTACAGTGTGTTCCTCTTGAGCATGGGGTCCCTGTGGGTTGGAACGAACTTGAGGTCTTCTAGAAACAACATAACTTGAACTAATAAGTGAAGAATAATAGAGACAATTAACCAGGTAGGAAACAACAGAATTCTAAAAATTTTGGGCAGAGCATAATGAAAAACATGGATGGTTACATTGGCTCAGTGTATATGTTCCAAGATACATAGAATTTAAAATAACTTTAGAGTTATTTTAACTTGTAGCTTTATAGTGAGGAAACCTAGCAAACAGTGCCTTGACCCGATAACCAAAGTTAATATCACTAGGTGCTTTGGAATTATCAATGAAACAAAAGATTGAACATGCTTCCTTGAGTTAGAAATAAAGAAAAGATCAGATCTGAAGTATTTGTAAATGGGTACAATATGTGCAACTTATTGCCATATGATTCATATCAAGAGAAGAATGGGACTTAGGGAGAGAGAGATTGGTGAGGATAAGATTTATAGAAGATAATAGGTAAATCTAAGTATAGGATATTTAAGGAATTCTTGAAACTTTCAGTAGGTTTTAAATTATATTAGCACAAATCATTAATGAATAAAACTTCTAGTAGAGTCATTGGCTTATAGAGGCCAGTTAATAAATGATGGTCATAGATATTAATAATAAATAAGTGAATTAATTTGACTAAAGGTAAAAAGTAAATCAGATGAAACCAGTTGCTTGGACTTTCAATCATATATATAAAATTTGATCTTTTCCCCAAATGTTTGTACAGCTACATCATGAATAATTAGTGAACCTAATTCAGAGATTAACTATTTGAGCAGCAGTAGCAGACACAGCTTGATAAGCTTAAGCCCCATACCTAGTTCTGCACTTAGCACCATCCTGGAGCTTACTCTAGAAGCTCAGATCAGAATCTGACCAGTTCCTTCCCAGAGATGGGTAGTTGTGATGGCAGTGATGGTTCAAGGGGATCAATCCCCAGACCAGGTGGTGGCATCCGTTGGTGACGTCAGTGAAGGTCATGATTAAGGCTGTGGAGACCTCATCCTCGGGGGTTTACTTCAGAGGCAGTTGCGGGCGGGGAGGGGGGGGG